>JXSR01S073887.1:101746-112206 GCA_000969725.1 Ophiothrix spiculata | reverse complement strand
CAATAATATTATTTTCATTCATTAATATTTTGTCACACTTTGGGCCGCAAACCTATATAGTTGAAATATGTACTAAATTGTTTAGTAAACATTTATTAAATTATTGTTACGTAAGATTTTATTAACTGTCGACCATGTTCCTGTTTTTCCTAGGTGTTGGGTCAACATTTCTGAGTGTTTTAATCATGTCGGTGATTAAACACTTAGATATGTGGACGCAACATCGTAGTGTTAAGTAATTTTGACGATAGATTAAGAGTCCTTCGTGTATAATAGGCCTACACCTAAACTTTTGACGTATCAAATATCAAAATAGCGTACTCAAAAAAATCTTAAGGCTCATTCCAAAGTAACGTTTGTGACCGAAAAATTGAGAAATTTCACTTTTAAATGGCCACAGAACCTAGCAAAAACATTATATCAACGAGTTTGTTGTTGATAATGGTGCTCACTGGTGGGGTCAAGACATGTAGATGTTTGAAAATTAAATCAATTGCCAAAATCCTGAGTAAAGTCCATGTAACGTTCGGTAACGTTTGTGACCGCGCACGGAAATGGTTTTTTGCTCCGAATGACTTCAAAGTACAATTTCTCTGAAGCGTCAACGATTATTTTATTGCGCCTTACACCGATTATGGGAAACATATTTACAAATATTTCATAAAAATTACAGAACATTATATCGCCAGGAATAATTATAATGCATTGTTTTGTGTTGTAACGTTTGGTAACGTTTGTGACATTTTGGTGTAATTTTTTGGTAACGTTTGTGACATTTTTGAAACAAAACATGTGCTCATTCATGCACGGATAGACAAACTTTACAATTTCTGATTGGAAAATACTTCTTACGTACCAAGTAACAAATGTATGACGGAAAAACATGCTTATGTGGTCAAATAAAGAAGCTGATTTTTTGCTCGAAATAAAAAAAAAATGTTCAGTTTCCACTGGAATGAGCCTTAAGTGTGTTAATTATTTTCAAATGCCTTCATGTTCCTTTCGATGTAACTTGTACTTATCTCGCTGAGCAAACCTCATACCACAGTCCTGACAAAGGTACGGCTTGGAGCCCGAATGCATCCGTCGCTCATGCGCAAATAATGTTTCTCTTCTAGTGTACTGAACCTCACAGAAAACGCACTGATGTTTCACTTGAGAGTGAGCTTCTTTTTGGTGTCTTTTCAACAAAGCTGACCATTTATAGGCCGCGTCGCATCCGGGTTCTTTGCATATGTAAGGCCTTTCATCTGAGTGGCATTTAACGTGTTTAGTCAGGCTACCGCAATCGACAAACTTCATCCCACATTCCATGCATTTGTACGGCTTCTCTCCCGTATGTATCCTCTCGTGGTTACTAAGATTATATCTTTCTGAAAATCGCTTTTGACAAAATCGGCATTTCCATTTCTTCTCCCCGGTGTGCGTCCTCAAATGTCTCGATAGTCCCGATGGAAGTGCGAATGCTTTCTTGCAAAACCGGCATATGTGTTGCTTGCCTAAATCATGGACGCGTTTGTGCATTTGTAGGCTCTTTGGGTTTAGGTAGGTTTTAGGGCATTTGTCGCACTGGAACCTTTTCGCTCTTTTTTCTCTCCGTTGTCTTCCGAGAACTCTTTCCATTTCCGGTGTTAATTTTTCTTTATATTTATCTTTGAACTTCTTTTTATGTTGACTTTCAGTAGATTTTGTCGATTTTTCAACCTCATTTCTATTAGATTTTGCAGATTCTTCAACCCGCTTTTTATTCGATTTTACTGATTCGTCTATTTGCTTTGTTAAAGCAGGTGGTTCGTCCTCTTCTGAAGAAAACGAATTGACCGATGACGTCTCTACTTCCTTTGCAGGTGGCCAATAATGTAGAGGTGGGTTGACTGCGGCTCTTGCCCGGGCTACAGTAATAGGTTGCGTGTTTTGTTTGGCAATCGGGACCGGTTTTGACCATTGTCCGTCGGATGCTGATTCAAAACTACTCAATAAGGCTTCAAACGAGGACAAGCGACCTTCATCGACAGGTTTTTGGCGATGCTTTGGGAGAGGTACTTTTCCCCGTCGGTTGCGTCGCAATACATCTGCAATCAATTTGGCATTGCGTTGGATACTTTCCAAACGACTTAAAGTTGTTTTGAAATCCCGACTTACAGATGAGCACCGTGATGTATTCCTACCGTGAAATAGATCTGGAGATGCCCGGCCGTCATTTTCAGCCTCGCTTCCCTCAACTTGGAGGTAACCTTCTGCTTCGGACAGACTTGAGTCTAGCCTCGACTTAAGCTTTGAGAATAAATCGTTAGTAGGTCGAGGATTTCGTTGTGGTGAAGAATCAGTATTACGTGTAAGATGACGTTCAGACGATGCGTACAAATCACGTGGTTGACGATCAGACGACCGATATAAATCACGTGGTTGACGTTCAGACGGGTACAAGTCATGTGTATTACGTTCAGGTGAGGGGTATACATCACGTGGGTGACGTTCAGAAGAAGATACCAAATCAAGTGGGTGATGTTCAGACGAGGGGTATAAATCTCGCGGGTGACGTTCAGCTGAGGGATATAAATCACGTGGATCATGACCATCAGTCGAGGGATACATATTACTTGCGATACGTTCTGATGTGGAATACATATCACGCTGTGTATTACGTTCCGTTGAAGAATAGTTGGAGAGATGGGATGACGTAATCGTCTCTTGATATTCCTTCCCACACGTGTGTTTCACAACAATGTTCACATTGGTTTTGCTTACAAAGTTGTCAAATACAGATCTATTGGAATCACTCTGGTAATGTATTTCACTGCTAGCCGTTCTGTGTTGCGGGTAAACCGGTCTCAATGTGGATTCATTACGACCAGAACGTACGTCGTAATCATCGAATTGTCTATTTGGAGGATAATACTCAAGAGTAGGCTGAAGGTCTGGAATCTCATCCTCGTATCTACGTGAATGTGATACGGACTTGTTTGTATCATGCCTGCCATGCCGACCGTTTGTTTTTTCACGAATCCCCCTTTTCCATGAATCTGTAGGAAGTGTATCGTAGTTTCGTTCTTCATCATCGGAAATATGAAGAGTAGGCGGAGGATCTGGTTCCACACTGTGTTTCCGTAAAGGTGATACGGTTTTATCATTAGCTTCGTGACGAGTGCTTCTTTTCCCACGGGTCTTCGTTGGTGATGATTTCTTTGTGCTTCTTTCAGCGCTTTGTTCTTCAACGTCGGAAATGACAATAGCAGGTTGAAGATTAGGTACCTCGGGGTGTTTCTGTGAATGTGATACTGTCCTGTCCTTTGCAAATCTATCGTGACGAGTCCTTGTTTTCCCATGGGTTATCGCTTGTGATGAATTCCTAGAGCGTGTATTTAAATGTTGTACAACATTAGAATTATCCTCCCCATTGTTGGTTGGTTTATCACCAGAATATTCCAGTAAAGCTGGTTGGAGGTTAGGCATGTTTTTGGATTTCCGTGATTCAAGTGTATCTGCGGTAGTCTTCGTGGTCCTCCGGTTTCCCTCTGAATGTCTAGAAGATGTGCGTCTTTTATCAGACTGTTGGTCTTCCTCTAAGTCTTGCTCGTCGACTATATCAGGAAAATCGTCAATCCATGCACTTGTGAATCTTTGCTTTTCTTTCCTCATATCATTATTCTGTGGTGGCACCACTATTTTCTTGGCCAGTTTTCTCGAATTCTCTTTATCACGGGTATCAATAGTAGATTTAGATTTGAGGGGTTCTGGGTCAGTTTTTTGGAAGCGAGTGTCAGGGAGAGACTCGTCCGATGATATATCATCAAATGCATGAATGTGTTTTTCGTGGATCTTTCTGGTCGAGTCATCTTTAAAGGCTTTCCCGCATCTTGTGCATTTGTATGGCCTCATCTCACTATGAACTGTCAATTCGTGTCGATTTCGGTGCGATTTATATCCAAATCCTCTTCCACATATTGAACACGGGTAAGGTTTCTCTTTAGTATGTGTTATCTTGTGTTTTTCAACAGAGCTGCTATTTGGAAATAACTTTCCACAGAATTCACACGCACGCGTTTTAGGCTGTGGCTTGCGTGGAGCGCTCGGTTTACGTTTGGATTCTCCCGTGTGGGTTTTGCGATGACGCGTCATATGTCCACTAGTATGAAATGCTTTGCCGCAGTCTTTATAATCACACTTAAATGGACGTTCTCCTGTATGATAACGAATATGTTGGATTAATTCACCTTGTAGACGAAAGCATTTCTTGCAGAATTGACATTTATACGGCTTCTCTCCTGTATGAGATCTTTCATGGGATCTTATATTTCGACTATCCGTAAATCCTTTTCCACATACAGTGCAACGAAACGCGTATGTACCTGTGTGAATGTTGGTGTGATCCCGTAATTTTGCTTTCCATTTAAATGATTTACCACATACGTTACATTCATACTGTTTGGGAAGTGTGTGCCACAACATATGATTTTTCAAATAACTCTCAAACGCATAGTGTTTGCCACATATTTTGCAACCAAACGGTCTTCGCTTGGTTTTAAACAACGGAATATTTGCAACATACTTTTTCTCTTTCTTTTTAAGATAAGCTTGATGTTCCTCCGATGTTAAACGCTTCATATTAGTAAGATATTCTTTTGGTTTTGGGTCCTTGTCTCTTACAACGTTCGCGAAATATTTCTTGAGAATATGCTCCCCTTTGTTGGTTTCCATGTCTGGACGCCTTTCAGACATATCCGCGGTATCGGGTGTTTCCTTTTCCAGTTGTTGTTTCTGTAAATCCGGAGTATTAGATAATTCATCAACTCTGACAATAGTTTTTGAATTCTTTGTACAACTCTCTGGTGGATTTTTCAAATTTACACTTGAAACAGAGGATCTTGACTCGTCCAAGTCGTCGTTATCGCTTTCATATTCAGGCTTCACTCTGACGATGATTTTTTGTTTGCTGGTCCGGATGAAATTTTCGTTGACATCATCATCAGACCCATCTTCGCTCTCTGATTCATCACATTTGTAGCTCTCATCACTACTATGATCTGCATCACCAACACTAGTATCATCCGAATCCTCATCATCATCGTCATCGTCTAAATCTTTTGCCTTACCGGTACCTCTTCTTTGAGGGCACCTACTTTGATTTGAACGTTTCTTTGAAGATTGTGTATTATCTGCGCTGTTGCTTCTATCTCCGAGAACTCGATTCCTGGCAGCATCATGACAATTATCTCTGCCTGTACCATTGTTCTTGCTACTCTGCTTTTCTGGTTCGTCTTCACATTTCGAGCTTGCTTTAGCTTTAAAAGATCTACTGATGTCAGATTTCTGCGAGTGGGCGTTATTTGATTTATTCACTTGTACCGTCGCAGAACTGTTGATGTCTGTAGAGTGTCCATCGATGTTGTTTTTGTTCTTCCCTTCTGTGTCCTGTGGGTTTGTCTTTTTGGGTGTAGCTCTAAGTGACCATCGTGTCGCGAATTTTTCAAGAGGAATCGGGCTCGATATATCATTTGAGTTCGTTAACGCGCTTGTTTTACCTCTTGGGTTGTTAGATTTAGCTGTCAATGTTTTGCTATTATGTTTGTTACCGATATCTCGACTCTGATTATTTTCGTCACTGGAATCCGAGTTAATAATTTTATCATGTAGAGGAGATAGTCGTGTTGTGGATTCATCTGGCAATGATTTTGAGGTAGGCTTTGTTATCTCGGAAGCCGGCTTTGCAGAATCTGTTGTTTTAGCTGGTAATTTGTTATTGTCAAATGTTTTCCCGTTATTATCAGACCAACTGTTATCATTCATATTGGAGTCAAAAACTTCACATTCATTTCCACTTCTACAACCCAATCCATTGTCTTTCCGTTTGGGCTTAACTCTGAGAGGATCACTTGTAATCTTTTCCACCTCTGTAGTATGAGGAGAACCGTTGACATCCACAGAGGACTGATTTCTCAAATCATCATTTGGTGTATCATGGTTTGATGATTTTTGTTTCACGGAATTTTGCGGTCCTTGTTTGTTTTTAGTTTTCCTATCAGAAAGCGATATAAATCCGTTTGAAGGAATGCTTTTATTCGAAGAAACCGTTTTTGTTTCAATTATGGCCCTCTTAATAGGTGATCTTGATTTGGTAGCTGTTTTACTTTTCCTTGTATCCATTAACTTCCTTTTACCTGTTCGCTTGTTTGAATTAATTCTTTTCTTTTGAGAGCGAGGCAGAGTAGAATTCTCCTTATGAGAGACGCCATTACTTTCCTCCTTTTCCTTGCTTTGGGGTTTGATCCTCAAAGACCAACGAGTACCATATGTGTTCAACGGTATGTCGTTCTGGACACTTGTCGGTTTTTGTTTACTGTTTTTGCCAACATCTTCTAGACCTTTTGTCAATCTCGAATAATATCCAGATTTTGGTCGTTTTCTAGAATGGTCAAAACTGGCTGATTTTCTCTCTGCTTGTCTTTTTTGGTCAAGATTCTGTTCTTGACTACTGTCTTTCAATCTTCTATCCTGAAAGCGATGTTGCTTATCCTTGCTCAAAACAATAGATGCGGTATGTTTATTCCTTTCGCCCAGTTTAAAATTCCGTCTTTTCCTGGGCCTTCCCCGGCCACGCTTTTGGCGCGAAATCTTTCCAGTCACATGGTTTCTTTCTGTACCATCTGACGATGATGATACACTCCAAACTTGTTTATTGTCAATGCGCATTTTCACCAATTTAATCGAGAGACTTTCTTTGCATAAAGATTTTTGAATCTTAAATTCGTCTTCACAAGTGTGTTCGACATTATCTAATGGTACATCTTGTGAGTCTTGTCGGATATTTTCACCATGCACGCGTGTTTCACTTTGCGTAATAGTCTGATATGCACTTTGTTTTGTCTTCACACTTGGTACAATATTTGAGTTAATATCTGTTGCTACGTTATCGTCGACGTAATTTGTATCAGAATCAGGGTTTTCTATTCTTTGTGTTAACAGATCACCGATGGAAACTGGTTCTTTATGACTCTCTCTATCATCATCATCAGAAATATGTTCTTGTTTAACTTCAATGTTTGTCTCAGGAGGATTTGCTTCTGTGGACGTGTTCTCATTATCTTGATCTATATCGCTCATGACCTCTTCTTTAATTTGTGGCGAAATAAAATGTTTATCTTCATTAGGTACATTATCTGTGTCAATAGAGTTTCGCTGATTTCTGTTCGTCTTTTCCATAGAATATAAATGACCTTGCTGGTTCCTTAGACGATTTGTAACACTAACCCAGTGTCTTGTGTATCGACGTTCGTGACCACGCAAATGTCGACGGTAATGCCCAAATCGATGGTAGAATCTTCGATTACAGTACTTGCATACTTTGGGACGAATTGATAATACTTTATTAGTGTGCCGAGATTTACGAGTTTTAACTGAACCGCTGTTTAAAACTTTGCGATTGTCTCTGACATTTTTAGTTCGTCCCTTTGAATAAATTGCTCTCTTGGTGGTTTTGAATCTTCCAGAAACACCGTCGTGGTTTTTGTTCGGTATTTTAGAGGCAACACTGTTGGTGTTTGTTTGTTCAGAACTTTCGCCTTGAATGATAAGGTGTTGGCGTGTACTACCTTCCTTGTTAGTGATAAACTGTCCATCAGATTTGTCGACACTATTTCTGTCAGCTAATCCATTCTTAGCAGTCGTTGACTCCCAGGGTACCTTACGTTTGATTGGTCCTTCTGTAACTGCTCTCTCGCCGCTGATTGGCCGTCCTACAGGGAGTACAAAGATAAAAGTATAACGCAATTGTCTAAATAAGTTGAATGGGATAAATGAGTTAAAATGGAAAGAGTTCAGGATGCCTAAGCTTACCACTTTAATGTATATTTGATATAATATGAGAAAAGGAGAAGACAAGGCTTGGTCGGTGACAATTAAAACAAGGAGATTAGCTTAGCTGGATGCAGCTTACAGGGCAGCGTAAATTTAGGTGGGTTTTTTTTTTGTGGGGTTTTTTTCAGAGCAGCTTTCAGAGTACCTGTCGATTTGTCGTGCACGGTAGAGACGACAACGCTTAGTTAGAGTTAAGAGCAATTTATTGCCGAGATGGGTTGTGACGACACTTCAAAGTTAGCTTTAAAAACTTTTAGCGACTTGCTTTGCGAACGAAATGATGACACCGAATTACCGGCTGGCCGTGCTTTTCCAAATATACGCACGACAAGATTGAGATCAAACATTCTCGCTAACCTGCGACAACCACGACATTTACTCTGAAACCATTTTAAATTTATGACAATGATGTACATGCATTTAGTAAACATGGTTTATATACTGCATTCTTATGAGTCACGGACGGTATGATAATCAGAGATGCCACTTTCCAGGTTTTAACCTGAAATCAGGTTTTTTAGAAGCTCAAACCATTATTTCAGGTTTTTTATGATCTCAAATTTACATATTTTCGTATATTTTCGGCCCTTTTTGAAGTATCTTTCAAGAATTGATTGCTTTTTCAGGGTTTTTTCAATAAAATCAGTGGCATCTCTGATGATAAAGAAGAATATCTGGTTATAATAGAAATAGTATGCCTGTTGAGGAAACATGCAGCCATGAACATAAATGAGGAAGGGTTGAAAGAACATCTTATAGGTCTCTAAGTGTTTTTAAGCTACGGTCGGCATTCATCATGCAAACTATTCACTGACACATCTCTTAACACTGGCTATCGCTCTTCGGAAGGACACAGTTTCCTCACTAAGAATCTTCTTACTACGTTCGCAAGAGAAACTTAGGAAAGTTGCGTTCATGAAAGTTCATCTGTGTTGGTATAACATGATTGAAGATTTTAAACCTTTTTTCACAACACAAAAGTTGAAAACATACCTCGGAATTTTTCAAACGAGATCCTTCGTTTTTCATCAGCGAGATGAGACTGACTCAGATCGTGACCTTTGGGTACTTGACCTGAAGTAACACCTCTTCAGAAGTCTCAAATCATATTAACATTGAGTCTCCGGGACATAAAGTGGATCTCGACAGTGTCAAGATTCTCGACAGGGATCCCAGATACTTTGAAAGGGTGTTAAGGAAGCAGCCTATATCCGACTGCACCAACCGACGCTGAACCGAGACGGGGCCGATACAAACTTCCAGGAGTCTACGAGACTGTTCTCAGGTCAAGTACCAAAAGGTCACGAGCTGAGTCAGTCTCATCTCGCTGATGAAAAACGAAGGATCTCGTTTGAAAATACCGAGATACGTTTTCAACTTTTGTGTTGTGAAAAAAGGTTTTAAATCTTCCATTAGGAAAGTTACAATGTTCTTCATACACGGAAACATACAAGACCATTTATACGAGTCATTAATTGTTTCGTTAAAGTGGCCACACGACTATCTCATGGGTTCGCAAACCGCTCGTATGAAGTGCATATATAACTGTTAACCATCGTCTTACCATGGTCTTACCACATGAGCGAACTTTCAAATGGTATGCGAACGCGTGATTCTCGAACAACCGCCATACACGAGTAACACGAAATGGTTAACGTTGATGCGGTGTTCGTATAGCCGTTCGTTAGGGTTAAATTATACCATTAGCTAAAGACAGACAGGCAGGCAGTTGAGTTATAGCGTAACATTCAATTAGAACCATGCTTTTTGAATTTAGGGTTAGAAGCTGTTAAGCTTAAGAGTTATTGTTTATTCTGCAAACGAAAAACTACAAATAAATTACCTGAATTAATGTTGGCCTTTGCTTTTCTTCCTTTTCGCTCTCTCAACGTCTTTATGGTGGACCTGTCAGAACCAAACCAGAACTGTTTATATTTGAATTCGTGGTGTTTGACATGCTTCCAGAAATTATCGAAAGGATATTGAAAACGCCGAGAGCAGTATTTGCACACCAGCGGGCAAAGTAGGCTGTATTCCAGCTGGGGTCGAGTTGGCATTTGTACTGACATGCCGTTTTTCTTTGGGTTGATCTCAATACTTCCCTGAACCTGGAATGAAAATAGACAATACTATACCCTGTAAATCTTGAAGTATGCAACAAGTAACCAATTAATGCATATAAACAAATATGACCATACAGGGAAGTAAATTAGTCCATATTTCTTGAATCATAACAACGTACCAAATCTTGCTGAATATTCAAATGAACTATGTTCAATGTTTGTCCATGTATTACCAACAAAATTTGCCCAAAATAATACCAGAATTATGAAGAATTAATGTAAAAAAATATTAATACGCAGTGATTTGGTCTTAATCAATCCTAATCAATCATTACTAGTCTCTTACACAATACAAAACCACCAGATCACAATGTTGTAGAATACAAGGGATATGCTATGTCTTGTAACAGAGTCTGATTGCTTGTTGCATACTTCAAGGTTTATAGAGTATAAGTGCAATAGTGCACTTATCTATGCAACTTACCCATAAAATTGAAAGATTATGTGACCCGTCATATCGAAAGGTACCTTAAGGTCGGCAAA
>JXSR01S073887.1:42089-56620 GCA_000969725.1 Ophiothrix spiculata | reverse complement strand
AAATTGCCTTGCCCCTCAACTCCCTTAAAATTTACCCTGCTCGTTACAGTACCTCGTTTTGCACAGATTGGGGGAAAAAAATAGGCCCACATTTTTATTTGATTGAACTGCTTAACAACCATAAAAAGGCTCTATAAAAAATCTTAAAATCTGTCTTCTGTAAGGGCACCAGATTGATTTCTATGTGCAGAAGCCCTCTGGCTTAAGAGGGGCTTCGCCCCCTCGACCCCCACTGGACCCCACCAGGGGCCCTTAAGCGGGCCCCTGGACCCCACGCCGTTATGCTCACGCGCTACGCGCGCTCGAATATCAATGCTCTACCAATGCTCTCCTTATTACCTCCAGGAGAGCTTTTTAAAACTCCCCTGGCTATTTTAAAACTGAGTCCCTGAATTTCCCTTTGTTTTTGATAATTTAAATGTGAAAAAGCAAAACATGTTGCGCGCTTCTTACAAATTTTCAGGTATTATGTCAGTATTCACTCAAAAATTGCCCAGTTTTGCGCAAATTTCAAGATTTTTAAACAATTCTTAGCTGAATTGACAAATTGGCGCTATAATTTTTTGCCAGCCGTCCCCCTCTAAATTGTTAACCTTCCGCCGCCACCGGTCATTCAGGGGAAACTGATGGTTGTGCCCCACCACTCAAAAAATCCTAGGCATGCCACTGACTCAGATTTGTTCTGAATCTTAACCTATGTGGCTCAGTAGTAGAATAATAGCAGCCCTTCATTTTTAAGGCGAGCTAGAGTGATTGCTCTCCTCTGCTCGCCTAAATGGCCTCTTAGGAGAGCAATATTTAGCTCACCTCAAACTACCAAAACCAGTTAATATCTAATGGTGTGACCTCAAATCACTCTCCTGACAACTCTCCTTGAACCTTTCAGGAGAGTAATTTATAGCTCTTCAGCATTTTAAAAAATGAAGCCCTGAATAGCTTGGAAAGCCTTATGGCCCTTGGAAAATGAATTCCCTGATCCTCCTTACACACCTGAGTAAATCCTAACTTGATTCTGCGCTGTTTAAAACTTCTAGCAAACTGCTCCAACTCCTCCAAATCCGTGGGCTCCTCCGTAGGCGATAAGGCTGGAATCTTGTGAGTCTGTTGCTGCAAATGTAACTGTTGCTGAGCCGTAATAATAGTAGGGCTTGCTGCTGCAGCAGCTGACACTATGCTAGGCGTGGCTGGTTGCTGCGTTGATGCACCGGTGGTGGTTGTAGTCGTTGCAGAGGTTGCTGCAACTGCAGCAGATGCTGCGGCTTGAGTCAGAAGCTGCTGGCCCGCTGCTGCACCGATGACCTGGCCATAAGGAATGCTTTGTTGACCAACCTGGTGAGACAATATTTAGGCAACTGTTATAGGGGTATTTATGGCAACAAGATCTCATTGACTGTAAAAAATCTTTTTTTTTAATAATCTCTCTAAAAGAAATTACTTACAGAATTATGTTTTAAAAGAGTTCTAGAATACAAATCCAAGAATAGCACTTACTCGATATATTTACTCATCACCAATCAGTCATCGAGTGACCAAGGTCCCTGTCAGGGATTAAAATATATCGAGTAAGTGCTATTCTTGGATTTGTATTCTAGAACTCTTTTAAAACATGATTTATGAACAATCCTGATGAATTTAATACAGACTTTACAGAATTAATTTACTAACCATACTGCAGCTGGTAATCAAATCAATTCTCGTAAAAAGTTAAGGCTGATGTCACTGAAAAACGTTGACACCAGCTTTTTCGCAATTAAAAGCAGTGATGGGGACAAAGAAACACTGATTTAAAATGGACAGTTATGGAAAAGGAATTTTAAAATAGGGTACTAACTACCACCATAAGGTCCAAGTGCTAAGTTATATTTTTGTATTAATCACTCTTGGCAAGCAGGTTACATCTAAAGTGGCAGTTGACCCTAAGAAGTTACAGCCAGTACACCACAAGTCACAGTTGCAGGTTTAGAAGAGAAAGTCCCTATGGGGAGACATGATTGCGGATCACATCCCACAACTCTATACTCTATAAACCTTGAAGTATGCAACAAGAAATCAGACTCTGTTACAAGATCCAGAGCATATCCCTTGTATTCTACAACATTGTGAACTGGTGGTTTTGTATTGTGTAAGAGACTAGAAATGATTGATTAGGATTGATTACGGCCAAATCACTGCGTATTAACATATTTTTACATGAATTCGTCATCATTTTGGTATTATTTTGGGCTAATTTTTTTGCTAACACATGGACAAACGTTGTAAATAAATTCATTTGAATATTCGGCAAGATTTGGTACGTAGTTATGATTTGAGAAAACGGACTAATTTACTTCCTCGTATGGTCATATTGGTTTTTGTGCGTTAATTGGCTGCTTGTTGCATACTTCAAGATTTACAGAGTATAGGCGTGAGATCATGCATACTTGAGTTGTACTTCAAGCATTCAATTAATGAATGACCTAATAACCTTTGTCATAGCGGGATCCAATCTAATAAGATTATTTCTAGTTTTACGCAAACAACTGCGCAGTCATCATCAGGCAACAATGACTTCAGATAAAGACCTGCGTGAACGCAGTGCTCGCGATAATAGCGCGTAACATGCTTTAAACGCAACAATACATGCAGACAATGATATCGAGAAGGTTGCGTTTGACTAAATGCAATGTGGAAGCAGTGCCAGGATTGATCGATGCAATGTGCTCAGCAGATGGCAAAGTAACAAATAATTGAAAATGTTATTTTCACCCATTTTTGTTAAAAAACAACAAGAGTTCAAAAGAGAAAAAAAGTTTTTTAATGACAATAATAACTTTGCACCATCTTTTAATTAGCTCATTGTTTGAAATTGTCGGTGTTTGGACCACAGTGGTCAGTGAACACCTGTAAAGTGTGCAGAGGCCGTGTGGAATTACAAATCTAGATCCGAGTATTTTTTTATTTTAAAAGTACTAGGCCCAAAACAAACACCGACGATTTAAAAATATGACCTAAAAAAAAAAGATGGTGTTCATTTATTACTGTCTTATTAGTTTAGACAATATAAATTGTCACACACCATTTCCAAGGCTTAAAAACATGTCTTGTTTTCAAGTTTGAAAAAAAAAAAATAACTGACATTTACAGCTAAGATTGGCAGCAACAAAGTATCTTCTACATTAGTAGATACACTACAGATCTCTTTAAGGCCGAATAAAAAAATAACTTGTTTAGCGTCCCCAACCTCCTCCTTTTTTGAAGATTTTTCAAGTTTCTTTTTATTTTGTAAACTTACATCCACAACACGCTTTGAAAGAGTTTAAAGAAGTTGAAACTTGTTCTTCAATCTTGTAAATCAATAACATTAAACAAAACATTTCAGGAGAGTTTTATGACCACTGGAGGGGTCTTCCTCTCAAAACAAAGAATAATATGGGCCTCCTCCTCATTTTCAAATAACGTTTTGGAACGCAAAGAACTCCTACATATGGCGCTAAATACGGTGATTTCAAGCTTTTTGCCAACAAAAATTAAAAATAAAAAGACCCTCCTTCTCCTACTTTTAAAAAACCTTGATGCTAAACTTGTTTTTTTTTTGGGGGGGGGGAGTGAGAAAGATTAGGCAGTGAAGTGAAGAAAGGCTAAGATGCAATGTTACCTCTAGGCATAAGTTAGTGTCTAATCCATGATTTGTTATAAGGAAGCCAGGTATTTATACTAAGATCCATTCTTTTATAACAGCAGGATTATTATACAAGCATCTGTAACAAAGATGCATCTAAGGCCTTGTATCCATAGGCTGTTTCCATCCCGGGGGCGGTGCTCACATAAATAAGGTATACGGGAATATGCCGCTGGAATCATGGGTTACATCGGTGAATAGATTCATCGGGTTTGGTTGAAATCCATAAGTAAAATATTAATTTGTCAAAATTATGTTTTGTACTCACGTTTTTAATATTTTGTCTCACATCGTCGAGAGACTTCGTCAGAATGACCATCTGATCCACTTTGCCGGGAAATATGACGTATATTCCCAGACTCTTTCACAGTCATAGATTTCTTGATGGCAGGTGTTAGTAGTGGATCATATACGTGACTAAGAAGATAGGTGCCCTCCTCTAGGAGGAGCCCAAAATCCTTGGTAAAGAACATGACAAAAAGTCACGTGAAATAAGAGAAGCCATTGAGATCAGGAGGAGGGGCACAAAGACACTCAACAGAGAGGAGGGCACCTACCTTCTTAGTCACGTATATGATCCACTACTAACACCTGCCATCAAGAAATCTATGACTGTGAAAGAGTCTGGGAATATACGTCATATTATCCCGGCAAAGTGGATCAGATGGTCATTCTGACGAAGTCTCCCAACGATGTGAGATGAAATATTAAAAACTTGAGTACAAAACATGGTTTAATTAATAATTTACTTATGGAATGGGTTAGTTTTTCACAAAAAAACCATAAACATGGGTCCCATTTTTAGCACCAAAATCCCTAAACATGGGTCACATTTTCACGAAAAAATGCTAAAATGCGAGCCCAGACATGGGTGCACTTTTTCTCAAAAAATACCCTTAAAATGGGTTAGGGTTCCACGGTTTTGAGTCGCACCCCCCCCCCCCTGTTCAGACCAAAGTGAAGTACCCCCCCCCCCACCGGGGTTCCCATCTGCTGTGTGCCCTTGTTTTTGTTTTCCTTATTCCTAATTGCGATGCACTACATAGAAAATAAACTTTGTTCTGCCTAGTGATCATATCAGTGGCCTGAGTACGGCTGATGTTTCCTGTGACCTGCCAGCACCAAAAATGAACATGCTCATTCTTGATACGACTTTCTTGCTCATGACGATTTCTCACTGTACCCTCCAGTTACTGTAGTACATGTGATCAATTTGAACAAGCTAATCACTGCTGTACTCCTCACAAAATCTTCTTAAGCTGACTTTATACGCAGAACATAGGCCCAACAAAATACGCAAGTCAATGCAAACTCTCTGGAGCTGCGTACACGAGTTACTGCTGATAGACCAGTATCAAAGTGCAATACCAAATGATTCGGTATCAAGGTGCTGGAGCAAAATTAGGTCATAACTTTATGCAGCTGGCCGCAACCTGGCCAAAGCTTTGATTTTCCAAGATGGCCTCTATCTATAGGCCTGATTGTGCACCGAAAGGCTTTTGCAAAATATTTATTACTTGATTTGAATTTACTTACAGGTGCATAATCAAGCCTATGACGGCCTGTTGGCTTACCAAACCTGCGGTCTCGTTGCGGCCGGGCGTACAAATTTGTGGCCTAATTGTGCTCCAGCGCCAAAGGAATTTTAAATCTGTCCTTGACGCTATCTTGTTGTCACCCCAGGGGGGGGGGGGGGGGCGGTACTCAACTTTGGTCTGGACGGGGGTGTGCGGCTGGGACCGTGGAACCCTTACCCATCTTTAAGGGTAATTTTTGAGAAAAAGTGCACCCATGTTTAGGGATTTTGCTCCAAAAATAGGCCGATTTTTCAAAATTTTCTGAGCTCACGATGCAAGCCCTGAAATTTTGTATTTTTATTCCTTGACGCTATCTTGTTGTCACCCCAGGGGGGGGGGGGGGCGGTACTCAACTTTGGTCTGGACGGGGGTGTGCGGCTGGGACCGTGGAACCCTAAGGGTAATTTTTGAGAAAAAGTGCACCCATGTTTAGGGATTTTGCTCCAAAAATAGGCCGATTTTTCAAAATTTTCTGAGCTCACGATGCAAGCCCTGAAATTTTTTATTTTTGTGGACCATTTTAGCGTTTTTTCTTGAAAATGTGACCCATGTTTAGGGATTTTGGTGCTAAAAATGGGACCCAAGTTTAGGGATTTTTTGTGAAAAACTAACCCATTCCAGCGGCACATCCCCGTATACCTTATATATGTGACTACCCCAACCCCCCGGGGGTTGTCACTCATAGCGCCGAGCTATTGTACCTCCAGATTTTTTTGTGAAGAAGCTTGTTTGCTGGTTTGACTTCTTGAATCAATGCAAACAGTGGATGCATTTTCTGGAGTACATTGTTGTCCTAGATTCCAGCAGTGCTAGATTGCAACTTGCTCTGATCAAGGTAGGCCGATTTCTCTGCAATTCTGTTCTGAACTGTACCGTACGTGCACATCCCTAAAATTCTGGCGGTACAATAACTCGCAATCAAAGATGGCGGCCATCTCAACGGGTTACCACGATGGTCAAAATAAGCACTAATTCCCCTCTTATTTCCGTACAAGCAAGTGGAGAAAAGCTGACCTTCCTACCTTGCAGGCAAAGCAAATTATTAAGAAGCTCAACTTTCATTGTGTTTTCACTCTCCGCGGCTGTCGCAAGTGACTGTACTGTTTGAATTCAGTTGTGGTGGTTACTTGAGGCGTCAAAGTATACTTAATAACTCAGAGCCCCATCCTCAATTCCCTTTCCCCATCCCCATAAGAAGTTAGAGAAGCATTAAAGGACTACAGTTGATTTTTAGTAAAGCTATGGTCACAATACTTCGTACGAATGCTTACGAACAGTGTTTGACCTCAGATTTAACAATTATTTGATTATTTTTTTAAACTTTTAAAATCGGTTTTTTTTTTTGTTTTTTTTTGCGAAACTGCGTACATAGACCTTACGTTTGTAAAAATGGTTTTGTGTCAATACGTCCTACGGAGATTCGTAATTGTTCGTATGGATACCGTACCAGCAATTGCAACCATAGTGCAAGACTGATTTGCAGCATGTATTTTACATAAGAAAAAATCATGATCCATAAATGGTGCTACTTTTACTGATTCAGCAACTGTTCCCATCCAAATTCTACATACCAGTATACCTGAGAGAACAACCTAGACTGCTTGAATACACACACTTGCCATTTACTGTGCTTTCTAAAGATGAGGTTACTTGAATAATCAACTATGTGCCAATGACTGTCCATTTTCTTGGCATCGTTTATCGAATATCAATGAGACAAAAGTCATATACTATTGTAAAAGCTGAAATCTTAGCGTACAGTGATTTTGCGCTCAAGCAAAAAAAAAATCACTTTTTTTATTATACACAAATTGAGGGTGAAAATAAAAATGTGGTGCAAAACTTTCTACTAATAGCTAAATTTGTTTGGTTACAGTAACTGTTTACTGTACTTATAATTGACTCACATGCTTTCAGAACAAGATTGAATGTCAATTCAAGCAGTGTAGATTCTTCAATCAGGTAAATAGAACTCTGGCAATGAGAGATCACTAAACGAGGCACCTATACATAATATTTGTCTTTCTTCTAAGAATCAAAGCTGCAAATCAATCTGATTTTTAGCATGTATACATTAAGTTAAATTAGCGTACATTTTGGACGGTTTGCTGAAACATGCCGGACTGGTGCTGGGTGGCTGCTTGCTGTTGTAACAAAAGCTGCTGTTGCACATTAGGAGCTACCTGCTGTGGGGGACCAAAGCACATCACAATATGGGTTGATTACAAAGCAAAAATAATACAGGGATGAAAGTCTCATAGTCAAAATTTCCTAAAATGTGTAAAAATGTACTGAGGAAAGATTACTCTTCCTATTCTTATATAGGACAAAATTTCCCGAAAACAAGATATTTTCAGTAAGGCACGGGGAAAACCTGTTTTACGGGCAGGCAGATCTTTCAAATAGGGCGGTCGGGGCGATTTTTTCCTGAAAATATTTGTTTTTGCCTATGATAACCCCACAATCCAAAAAAATTGGGAGAAAAACTGAAAAATCTTTTACATAGAAATTTTATAAAACATTTAAACCAAAATTGTTAAATTTTGAAGAAAAAAAATCCCTCGCTAATTTTACATAATTTTGGCAAAACTAAAAAAATCTTCAAAAACACAAATTTGGGGTTAGTTCGGTAAATCAGGGGGGGTTCGTCGCTTAAAAAGGAAATTTCCTGAAAACTTACACCCCTGATTTTACTATCATCATGCACTGCAGCAGTAACAATCACAAATCATAATGCATTGATCACTCTAACAATGCAAATAACAAAACACACACTGCATTGCACATAATCAAGATGCAATTATAACAAACATTGAATTTGGCAAAGTACCTATTTGGGGGGGGGGGTCTTTATTATTTACTGTTATTAAAATTAAAAATCGAATCATATGGGTCGCAAAACAAAAATATTTGACAACCATACCACTGACTAATACCAATATTTTGCGCATATTCTAAGACAACATCATGAAAATGAATGGTCTTTTTTGTTTTTGAGGAATAATTTTTTTTTTGGGGGGGGGGGGGGGGCTGATGCTAGTTGCGACACTGTTTTTTGTGTGGATTTCAACTCATTTACGTAAGTATTAAAAGCATGTGGTTGGTTGAATTCCAGCGCTTATGAAATGCTTATGGCAGGTTGTGCGCATGTTACGCTCAAGTTATACGTTGTAGTGCATAGGTAAACTTAATCAATAATAACATAGTACATTAATTAAACAAATGTCACAAAATTACACATATAGAGAGTATGCAATAAACAAACCAGAACGAGCAACACATGCTTTATCATTCACCTAGACTTGTGACTTTCCATAGCAGTCAATGTGTTCAACCAGCCGGTTGAATTTCGCGGGTTTGCATTTGTTTGTCCTACATATAGATTGTTCAAACACTGTTGAAAACAATATGCCCACTTTATTGACCTAACACTGGATATAATCATGATATCGGCAATGGGAAAGCTTTCAATATGTTCACAGGGTCAATATCCTTATTCTAACAAACTATGTGTAGGACATCAAGTTGTAACGTAGTATTGCATACACTCTATACACACACAATAATGTTTTTAAAATTAGATAACATTTAACATATATCACAAAATTAGCTTTGCATTTGTATATTGACTCAAGCCATGCTGTAAAAGCGGGTACAGAATTCATGACAGAATTACAGATTTGTGTGGTGTGCTTTAAATCTATGAACTAACACTCGTAAAAATATTCATTTAGCTCCATTTAGCGTTTTATAGTTCTTTGTGCATTTCAGAAGACGTGAAATGTGAATAACGTAATTATGTTCTGACACAGTGACAAAGCATACGGTTTTGATTAAAGAGGGGAGTGTGGCCGAGCTATTAGGGCACGGGTCTCGTAATACAGAGATTGGGGGTTCGAGCCCCGGGCCGGGCGGTTTTCATCTCCTTGTTTCCTTGGGCAAGAAACTTTTTTACTCTACTTGCTCCGTGGTCGAAACAGTCACGTAAAGCCGTGGGTCCCCTGTACGAATAGACTCCTTCATGGGGTATGCATATGCATGTTATGCAAGTACTTGTATCATTGATTGATTGATTGATTATATTAATACCTCTTTTTTTCAAAAAAGTTTTGATTTTATATCTTAATTTTGGAAGCACAGTACTAATCATTCATGGACACCCTGTATAATACCCTGGTCACATAACCTTGCGGCAAGATTACGATGCGTTTATGGTGTCATACCACAAGGTGGTCGCCATGCTTCCTTCCCCGCTTGATACCTTCCTAGCATTGAAGAATGCTGGTATTTATTGAACACCTTAAGTCATGATGAGGAGCACATGAGAGTCAATATCTCACTCAAAGACACTATAAATACCATTCACCAAATTCGAACCCACAACTTTAAATGCCCAATGACTAGGAGTCTGTGCTGCACTTTAACTGTTAGGCCACATGTGTCCGTCCGCCTTTCACCATTGTAGATTAACCAGATCCTTAAACAGCCGACTGCAAAGAACCCTTATCACTTGGGACAAATCGCATCACCAGTTCTGTTTAACCTTTCATATCTCCGCTTGACTTCAAAATCAAAATGGACAGCCAGTGTGCACAGCTTTAAGCACAATGTGACCGAAAAAGTAAGAGCACAAAAAATATGTCCCTATTTACTACATACATGGCATCCCTTATTCTAAAGGCACAGACAAGTAGAACAAATTGGTCACCTTACTTTGTCCAAAGCTTTCAAACATGCAATTTGATACTCTAGTTCACTCCAACTTTACTATACTTTGATCAACACTAAAAAGGCAGATATTAGACGGCTTAATTTTCTTCATGCGCAAGTAAACATATACACGCGCGCACCATGTTACACGTATATCGCGCACTGCGTCTCCTGCAGTTGTGCTGCATTCAGCTAAGCAACATGCTTATCTGTATCAATTCACGATGTGAAGAGGCCTGTCTATTTGGTGTTAATCAAAGTATAATTTTACTGTCATTTTCTTCTGGGATTTGTTTCCCTCCCAAAAATGCCTTTCTTGAACTAATAACCAGGCACTGTCTTTTGAGGCGTAGTGAGAGTGATAACACGCCATATCACTCTCCTTAAATGAAGCTGAGGATAGCTATTTATCACTCACCCACCATTGGCATAAACAATTGCAAGGCAGAATATGAATGATACAATTCCTTGCAAATTATGTCAAATCACTCTCCCACAGCTCACCTAAAAATCTGGAGGAGAGTGATTTGCAGCTCGCCTGGCATTTTTCAAAAGACAGTCCCTGAATAACTTTACCAATAATCAACCATCTCTCACTACCATCAAGATCTAATATCCCTTGTCCCCTAAGGGTACACTTACTTGGCCTGCCTGTAGGAACACATATTGCTGTAGGTTGCCTGCTGCGGTTTGCTGCTGTAATAGTTGCTGTAATTGGGCCTGCTGGTCTGTTGTTGCAATTTGCTGTAGCTGACCACCAGGGGTGGTTGCAATCAGTTGTTGACCACCTGCAGTTATCTGGGGTTAAGAGATTTTTAAAAATTTAATCAAAAATTTTTATATTATCTAATGGACTTGTCTATATTTTCTAATAGTTAGGATGTATTTTTAATAAATTATGTTCAATGGTATTTGAAATCTAATTGCATTGAAGTTCCAATTTAATTGAGTTGTCCAATAAATATTTGCTTGCCTTAGCATTTGTTTTTTTACACCTCCCTGCGAGTCTAGGGATGATGTTATAGGTGGGAGGTAGCTAGTGACTGACCATTGAATGGTAATGATTGTAAATGAATATTTATTGGATGTCAAAATGGAAGTAAACACGACTTCAAGGACATATTTCAATGTTTTATCATGTTTTTTATCAGTGGTCAAATTAGAACTAGTATCGTTCACCTGATCTCCCCTCCCACGGACCCAGCGCGCGCTGCCCGGGCGAAAGGGCTATGGTCAAATAAGTTAAAGTTACAGGTGTTCTCTTGAGCAATTAGTTCCTGATAAATCATAACTCATAGCTTAAATAAACAAAATGTTTAGGTGCCGGTGCACAATCAGGCCACAACTTTGTGCAGCCGGCCGCAACCAGGCCACAGCTTTGATTTTCCAAGATGGCCATCATAGGCTTGATTATGCACCTCAAAGTTATTGTAAAATATTCATTATATGTTTTGAAATTATCTTGAGAAAATTACACGCAATGATTGTAAGGTTTTTTATGGGACACCCTGTATGAAGTGTTACCTCTATATATTGTTAACATGAACTGTGCAGATGAAGTTAATATTAATGAAAAATGATGTTAAAACAATGAACAAAGAAACCATTGCTACCATAGTGTATTTCAAAAAGGAATGAAAATGTACCAGCAAGTGCTATTATTCAGGGGAGTGAGAGGCCAGTTGACAAAAACGAGGACAAGCACCGTAAAATTGAGGTAAATGGTCAAAAATGGGCTGAAAATGAATGAAAAAGATAAAATTTTAGCACAAAAGAGAGGAAAAAAAAGAACTCTCACATCCCTGATTTGTGTATGTGTAATAGCCCAGTCTCAGTATGATTTGTAATCAAAGAATTCAACAGGGAAATCTGTAGTTGCCCACCACATTAATGAAGTGCATGGAGCCGAGATATTGTACCTAGATTTTTTGCTTTTTTATTTTCTTTAACCTACTGCATAAATCTTGACATGATGCACATTGTGTGTATTCGCAACCCATGTTCGCAAATTCCAGCAATGTCTATTGCAATTTTCAGAGCTTGATACACCGTTTCCATTATGAAAAGTACATGAGCACCAGTTGGTAAAATACAGGAGGTACAATAACTCGCCCCCATGAGTCACAATCAAACCTTGATATCAGCACATCAACATGTACTATGTGGATGAAATTGAGGACCCTAGAACTGAAAGGGGGTTAAGTCACAAAATCCTGAAAATTGAGTTGTGTCAATTTCCTGCTACAGATTCACATTTCTACATTCTGTACAAGTTTTGTAGTAATTTGATGATCAGAGCATGTGTAAAAGTCACTGCGAGATACAGCAATACCATTCAAGACAACACAAATGATATGATGTTCGTGCCATTTTCTCAGTTTGTACTCAATGTGACTTAACCCCCTTCTGGTTCTAGGGTCCTCAATTAGAATCATGACAAAGAGCAAGCTTGTTAAAAATTGAATGAAAGAAAAAAAAAGTTCATTATAACTGAAAATGTTGCATCAAATCTACTAAGGGAACACTTCAAAACTCAACCGCCGGCTGGTTTCTATTGTTCCGGGCGGTCAACCGCCGGTTAAGTATTGAAATGGCTCTGGTGACAGACAACTGAGTATGTGATATACTGTGAGCAAAGATTTTTTCAAAGGCCATGGTAGATTAAGATTCACAGCAACTCACGCTCTACTGAGCAAACCCAAATACTAACAATCTGAGGAACTTTTTGAACAGACGTTGCTTCAATACGTGCACTTACGGTTTATTCAAAGTTTGATGATATCCATTGATCCTTGCCCATCGACAGTAGTCTTATTACAGGCGCTATTCCTTATTTATTGCGCATGTAAAGACTGCATTTCGATGGACGTCGAGCGATGCATATCCACAGACACTGAATAAACCAAATGTTAGAGAGTGCCACAGAATGGCGGATTTTATCTATGACTAACGGCCTCAACTCTCCTTTGCTAAAAATGTAGTCTGCTGGAACAACTCAAAGCTATTAAATCAGAAGGTTTGCCTCCTAATCATTGGTTCAAGGCATGCTACAGTTCGGCTGTGATCACAAAGTAGGCATACGGTATTTGCTATACTGTCACGAATGTATAGGTTCGTTCAGTGTATAGACCTGTCGGGGAAGCCCTCTTTTGGTCTATGCGCTGCGATCTCGCTTTGGGTGTGGGAGGTACCTGGTTCGAGTCCCTGCTAGGTCGTGTGAAAAAATTTCGGACTTTATTAAGCACTGGTATGCTTCGTGATTATTACAGTAGAGTAATTGGGTGGGTTACGTTCGGCCTGTGACAATTTGGTGGCAGCGGTGGTCCCTAGGGTTTCTTAATGCCTAGGCGGACCCCCATTGGATTGAGTGCCGAGATTGGAGTTGTTGATGTTGTAATTAAGACACAAGGACTCCCTTTGGGTGCGGGAGTGGGTGCGAGCTCCCTTTGGGTGCGGGAGGTCCCGGGTTCGAGTCCCGGCTAGGTCGTATGAAAAAATTCCGGAATTTACTAAGCGCTGGTATGCTTCGTGATAATTACAGTAGAGTAAGTGGGGTTGGGTTACATACGGCCCGTTACAATACACTCCCAGGTGAGGCACTCATATTCTTAGTAAAGGGGATAATTACCCGTCATTGTCAATTATGAGTACCTTCCCCGGCAGCGTATAGTAAATACCGTATACTGCTATGTGATCGCAGCCTGACAAGAGTCAATCCCGGAACATTTCATATCCTTCAATTTGGAACAATTGACCATTTCAATTGGTAACAGAATAATTGTTCAGCCCTTCAGGAAAAGTGCTAAAAAACAACCTCTATGAAATCTATTTAGAACTTCATTTTTTGACTCAAGTTTAAGTGAACAATGTTGTATTCAGAGTAGCTCTGCACCAAATCTCTAGTTCAAGTGAACAAAGTTTAGCCAAAAGTATCCCTTCACCATGCAGTATCTAACAGTACTGTATTTACCAAGCACTCCATTCTTTGACCAATGCAAATACATTAACGGTGCCAGTCTACTTGTATACAAAACAAGAGTATTTGAATATCTGAGAACTGGATGGGAAAGGAAAGCAATGTCACATTCAATGTTTTATTCAAATATGGATTGAAGGAACAATTTGCATGGTACACCATTCAATATATTGAAATTTGGATGGTCGGTGCATTTTCTGGCCCAATATATGAATCAAATTCTTAATGATCAAAAAAATGTGGGGTTTTTAGGGGCCAAAGGATTGCAAGAATAGTTTTAATGTGTAATAATTCTTTCAACTTGTAACTACTATCACAATTTTGGAATCTAATATTCACGAAATTGTTGAAATCTAGAGACCTTGAGACATTAGTCAAGGTCTAAATCTAGATTTTATCTCGTTGGCATAAAGCAGAGATAGCAGAGCTGTTAAGCAACACATAGGGTATCAATCGTGCACTTTGTGGTAAAAGCATGAAACTTTCCACAAAGTTAACTTGACATATTTGAAACACTTTTAGGATATGGTACATATTGTACAGCTTCCAAGATGGCCGCCAGAGGTCATTGCACTTTTCAACACTGTATTATATGGGGTCAAATTTCAAA
>JXSR01S073887.1:31723-41964 GCA_000969725.1 Ophiothrix spiculata | reverse complement strand
CCAGAGGTCATTGCACTTTTCAACACTGTATTATATGGGGTCAAATTTCAAGTTTGTCCTATCTCTGTAAAATTGGTGTCAAATTGTTCGTCTCATCCCTAGAAATATATAAAAGAATAGTTTGCCATATGTAAGATGTATAAATAAAATGTTACGGAAGGTCAAAGGTCATAGCCAGAGGTCATTGCACTTTTCAACACTGTATTATATGGGTCAAATTTCTGTTTTTTGACATTTCAGTGAAATTGGGTGTCAAATTAATCGTCTCATCACTTGAAATACATAACAAATAGTTTACTATAAGTTGGATGTTGTAAATGAAACGTTACAGGTGGACAAATGTGATATAAACAGTGTACAGATTTATAGAAACTTATTGTAATATTCATTGGTGCACGCTCCAAAGTTTTTAGTATGACGGGCTGGAGTAATGGTTGACTCGAGTGACTGACTGGGAAATGTGGATGTTTTGTCAGGAAGACACATTTGAGCCATTGAGACGCCCCATGACGTCAACAAGAGAATCATCAGAGAGTGTTTATACATGTAAAAGTTTAGCTGAGATTCTCATTCAGTTTCAGGAAATCAACGCTACTTGCAACCAGAATAGATGATGGAGATGGATTTGAAGCTGCCATGACCACGAACAATGCTTAATGGCATGGGCCATGGTGTGGTAAATTCAGTAAAACACATCTCCAAAAAGCCTTGAATAGAGTTACCACACCTACTGCCCCATCTATTCACACTCTTCCCAGACATGACTGAAAGTACAAATGGTCATTATTATCTCCTCACCTTGAAGGTACTTGTTGGAAGTGCTCTGTTACAGGCTTGTGATAACGATGATGAGATGAGGCTTTTCATATTGCACGAGAGGCATACTGTAACACTGCTAACTCTACATCATCAGAACAGAGCTTTCCAAACTTTGATGATTGGAGAGCAGAACAAATTGTGCAGTTTGAATTTTGGCTTAAAACCCTGTCACTTGATGTTCTTCTGTTACTCTATGTGCGCTCTCTTCGAGAAAGCAAGTTTGACCTCTACATGGAATCACTAGCAAAGATCATACCTTGGATGTTTGCATTAAATCATACGCAGTACTCAGGTGGCCCTCAGTATACATTCATGACATGACTAACCTTGCCAAAGACCATCCAGCCATCTTTTCTAAATTTCAAGCAGGAAAATTTGTAGTTTACAAAACTACAAGGAAGTTTTCAGCAATGGCAATTGATCAGTGTCACGAGCAAAACAATGCCTTAGTAAAAGGATCTTGAGGAGCTGGTGGCCTAACTGAAAACCCTGAAGCACATCGACGTTGGATTGTGGCCGGTCCGGAGGTATCAAGAGTTCTGTCTGAATTTGAAGATGATAACGATGAAGTAGCAGACAACAAATTGCACCATGAACAATTTCTAGCAGCACATATCCAGTCTAGATTTTATGAGGACGTCAGATCACTTGTGGATGTGTCAGGAAACATGGGATACCCATTCTTAGGAGAAAATAATGATCATGACTTGATGGTTCTAAAAACCAATGATATCAAGGACAAACCAGTATCCGAAACTGTCCAAACGATTGCTATCCTTATAGAACAGCAGTAAACTGAATTTGTCAAAAAAAGGCTTCAAGAACGGACATAGCCTATCACAGATCCACTGCAAAGGAACAAGTTGCCTCTTTTTTGACACAAAGTAGCAAAACGACCATCGAAAGAAACGCAAAGTGTTTTCTCCTTAAAAGCCAATTGTAATTTGTGTTAAAGACTCTATCTCCAAAATAGAGATGGTGATCTCGACACATTCTTTGCTCATGAACATCAGAAAGTGCCACCATCCTAAGCTTCTGTAGATGGAAAGCAATGATCTGCAACCGAAGCTGACCTACTGAAATGCTTGGAACCTGACAATACCAAAACTGCACAAACCCCAAATGTAGATGCAAAATTCTTGGACTGGGCTGCGATTGTTCAGATCTTACATCATGGCACTGCTAAAACATTCCAGGAGTATGCTGATAAGGTTTTTAAACCCTACATACTAAACCAACTACAAAGATGTATGCGTGTTTATATTGTCTTTGATGTCTATCTGCCAGATAGTTTGAAGGCAACCACTAGAGAACAGAGAAGGAAATGTACTCGAAGAAAAGTTACACCATCTACAACAATTCCTCCGAATAGATGACAATAAAACTGAACTATTTAGCTTCCGGTCTCAGCAAGAAGTAATTGCCACCGATGGATCAAACATTAAACGCTCTTCTAGTGATTTCGAATATGCAAATCTAGCTCCTTGTTCACAAGAAGAAGCAGACACTCGCTTGCCCCTGCATGCTGCAGATGCTGTCAGGAAAGTACTTTTGACGCTATATATCCGTACAGTGGATATCGATGTTGTCGTTATAGCAGTATCTATATTTGGTACAATTAAACCTGAAGAACTATGGATTGCATTCGGACCTTGCTCTAACTTTAGATACATAGCTATTCATGAGATATATATTGACCCCAAGAGATGTTCTAGATGTGTTTCACAGAAACAGAAGTGAATAATGCAAGAATATATCTGTTTGCCAAGAAATCACATACACTAAAGAACATTCCCCCATCTAAAGCGGCCCTACTAGAACTCATCAAGCAAGCTGCATACCAAGCATATGTTTGGAAACAATCTTTGGAGATGGATCTAAAACTTCAATGCCCATTACATTGGGGATGGACAAAGGAATCAGAAGGATGGGAATCACTGTAGACCAAATTGCCAGAGGCCTCAAAAGTTTGCCATGAACTCATTTAGTGCGATTGTAATGAACGATGTACTGGAAATTGTAAATGTAAACAAACTGCTCTTTCGTGCACTTCTATGTGGGGGTAGGGGGGGGGGGGGGTAACCACCCCCTATATAAAAAGTCACCATTTTGAAAAATATCTGCATGCTAACAAGCTTAAACTTACAGAACATGTTAGAACTACCATTTTCTTAATTCATTAGCAAAAAACCCGATGAAAATCCGATATCTAGAACTTTTATAGCAATTTGTTGATTTTTTTTTTCAATTTTCGAAATTTTCCGATCTAGAGTACTTTATGACGTCATAATTACGTTATTAGAAAATACGCTAGGTGGATGAGGGTTAAACATATGTCATATCAAATTATTGGAAAACATTCCAACTTGACATATTGGGTAATGTTAGTGCACATCATCATCATCTAGGTCGTATGGCGCCCATAGCACTACTGTGGTATTTCACAAGAGTACGTCATCCATGTCTATCTTCTGGCAGGCGTGATGCACCCTGCACATTCCCACACGACAAGTTTTTCATGTCATCTATCCAAGATGTTGCTGGACGCCCTCTTCGACGCTTTCCATCGACAGCACCCTGAAGTATTTGTTTTTCAATGCTGCCATCCCTTCAGACAATATTATTCCCAAAATATCTGTACTTCCATTTCATGATCCCATATCTGAGGTGCAAGTCTGTTCCAATCTTTTCCAATATCCAGGTGTTTTTTTTTTCTTTTGTCTGTCCATGTTGTTTGTAAAAGACGTCTGTAACACCACATCTCAAAAGCATCGACCCTTTTCCTGTCATTTTTGGTCATAGACCAAGACTCGCATCCATAGGTGGCAATCGAGAAAGTTACAGGATTAAGAAGACGTACTTTCAGGCTGATGGAAATTCCACGACTCTTCCAGATATTTTGCATACTCTGTACTGTCGACCTAGCAATTGCCAGTCTTCTCTTAATCTCCACTGTGCTGTCATCGGTGTTATTAATCATTGATCCTAAGTACTCAAACTGCTTAACTTCCTCTATCTGTTGCACATTAATGATGAAATCTTCCTTGGTTCTTTTTCTTGGTGTTTAGAAGCAGCCTTTTCCTCTCACTAGCCTCTTTGATGCGTTTCAGGAGGTCAAGCAGATCAACGTAGTGTCATGTCACATGCAGGATCCAATTTTTATATCATATCCCAGAATTTAAGTGTATTTACCGAAAAAACATTCTGAAAACTGATGATTTGACCTTTAACCTGCATAACTATTTTATGTGTACATCTGAGACCCACAAAACTATTCTTTTTCTTGATCCTGAGCTCAAAACGAACAATTTGAGACCAATTTCAACAAAATCGGACAAACTTGAAATTTTGACCCCATGTACAAAAGTGCATTGACCCCTGGCGGCCATCTTGAAAGATGTACAATATGTACCATATCCCAAAAGTGTTTCAAATACCCTAAGTAAACTCTGTGCAAAGTTTCATGCTTTTACCATAAAGTGCACGATTGATATGTATACCAGCTCTGCTAAGATACCACTCATTGAAGTTCAAAAAATCTGAAATACTTCGAAAGAATGTGGGAAACCAAAATTGCCTATACCTTTGTACACGAAACAACCAATAAAAAAATCTGAATTTAGGCTTAAACCAATTGAAAAATTCTGAATTCAAGAATTTATTCTGAAATGTGGCATCTCTGATAAAGACCATGCTCATATTTCAATTAAGCTAACAATATGCATCTCTCACAAGATAATTTTGTTATAAAAGAAACGGTCAATTTTTAAATAAACAGAAATTATTGGGAAAAAAGAATTTCATTTCAAACACAAAAGCAAGCAATCATTCACCATGTACAAAAATCAAATCAAAGTTTATAACTTCAATATTAATCAAGTGGTAAAAACATACTGGGGTGTTCCAATTTTTATATTCAGTCAAGTTGGCTCAAATGGTAAGGTGCTAGCTTGCGGTGCAGAAGGTCCAGAATTCGAACCCGGCTGGTACCAAATTTTGAGTGTGCTTGAAATTCCTTGGATAAGGAACTAACTGCTAATTATCTTGTGTAAACCAATACAAAACTCAGCGAGCTGATCCAGGCAACGATGGTGCATATGCGGACTAATCAAAGCAGCGCCCCAGAGGTTGCCGCAGAACCTGAAATGATGCTTGGCATGGAATGGAGCTTACTTGGGCCACAGTGGTCAGTGAACACCTGTAAAGTGTGCAAAGGCCATGTGGAATTACAAATCTTGAGAGGCATTGTGCACTATCAATCCCTTGTATTCAGTATTTATTTTAAGGCCAAAAAAAAAAAGAACTCCGTCTCAGGTTCCTTAGGCCAAAAACCCTAAGTGCTATGCGGTTTGTTTGTTTTTTTAGTCAAAAAAAGGCTATGCGCACGCGGATATCCTTCTTTTATTACGTTTTTAGGTCACTTTTTTTTTTCAGTCGCCAAATTTCCCCCTTTTTTTTTCCTTTTGATGTAAGAAAAAAAAATTTAAAAAGCAAAAAATCTCCTGAAATCCTAAAAAAAAAAAAAATGCTGCAAAATTCATTTTTAACCTAATGCGCGCGGGAAGCTGAGACAGAGTTCTTTTTTTCTTTTGCCTAATAGTGCAGACTGACTAGGGTTAAAATATTCTCAAGCTGAGTTGGAATGGTAGCTATAGGTACCAGAGATTTCCTGGCTGGGAAAGCTGAGGGATTCTTTGGCCAAGCTGCAAAATTCTACATATTTGTAGAATGTTATTATTCCAGACTTAGTAAATAAAGAGAGAAAGATACATCAACCAAGAGAAATTACACCCAAGAGTTCAAAGCTACTATAAATTATATCCAGGAGTTCATTCTCTTTCAATGTGTTTGTGTGCCTACATTCATAATGTATTAGCCTACGTATGCAGGGTTACTCGCAATTAACTTATCAGTCATACCAGTATGGTACCCAAACAATCCTAACTATATAGGACTCGTCATGCTTTTGTTTTCTTGGGCAAGGTCATGGTTTTCTCTATTAATGCCTATAGATGAATTCGAGCACCTACATCCAAAAACAATATATGCATGCGCGTCATCCTGGTCACATAACCTTGCGGCGAGGTTACGGTGTGCTTACAGTGTCATACCGGATAGAAATTCAGCGAGCACTGGCCAGTGACCGGAAGATGTCCGTTAGCCATAGAGACACCAGAAGCATGCCGAAAGAATTTAATTTAGAGTTAAAACCCTTGTATACGATGTCTTTATGGTTAAAATAACAACCGACGGCAACACAAGCATTCATTGATGTTGTACCGATATTGAGGCATTGCAATTTCCTTCCGACTTCCAGTCAGCATGTGACCATAGCATGAATGTTTTACAAACAGAATGGTTAGAAACAAACTTCATCAAATAAACACCATATGAACAAGAAAATAAACTCCTGTAAAAAAATAGGGCCCGTTTCATTAAAGATTTAAATCAAGGGTACATTTGATTGAATCAAGCGTACCATTGATTTCAAACGTAAATTTACATTGTATAAACCAATTTTACGCTTGATAAATCAAACGTATGCTTGATTAAAATCTTTATGAAACAGGCCCCTAAAAATTATACATAAAGCTACTTTGCTGAGACAAAATACATGCAAATAATGAATATTCTAGATTGTGTCAAAATTCTTGAACAAAACATTGGTATAAGTGTGTGTAAAGTCAGACTACAGCATATATATACTAGTGATGCACCGATAAGCCTTTTTTTACCGATACCGATTACCGATTATGTGATGAAAGTATCGGCCAATACCGATACCGATTAATTGTTCCACGATATGAACGAATTTGAAAAGGAACCATGCACCAACACATCAATGCATTTCACTTAATACAATTATTTTATGAACAAATAATAGAAATCCTGTTTGTAATGGTGTAAATACTTGCAGTAAAATGCGAGTTTTTAAATTATAAGATCTAAATTTTGTAATTGTACGTTGTATTCTATTTTTGTTTCCAAAAAAATTGTGTTTTTCTCTGTTTTTCTGCATAATAGGCTTAAATTAACTAATTAGCTAATTATCGGTTGATATTATCGGTAATTTGGTGTTTATTACCGATACCGATTCAGAACCGATATAACGCAAATATCGGTCCCGATATATCGGTTACCGATAAATTGGTGCAACCCTAATATATACAAAAACTTAGCCAAACACCCATTCATCTGAAGTTAGGAAGAACAGATGGATCTTTGGATGAGAAGATTTATAGTCGTGATACTTAAATGTGTGCCAAAATAGCACAAGTTTGGGCAAAATCATGCGGTATTTAAATAAATTTGACTTGAAATTTGGGAGATTTGGTATATGAATGGGTCCCTTTTTATTGAAAATTGGTATTTGTATGGGTGGCTTTTCAAATTTTGCAGAGGCACGTCCCTACTAAAACCAAATTTTAAGTAATGAGTACCCCGCCCGGGTTAATCTATTGATTGGCTTTTTGCACAACTTCAATTACTCTATTTATAAAATTACAATTAAAAGTCATGTTGGCGATACCTGGCAGTTGGACTGCCTTAATTGCATCTTTTTAATTTATTGACGTTTGTTCAAGAATTAATTTGGAATACTACAAAATGTGCACAGAGAGTACATGATAATAGAAACACTACCAATACTAAAAGAACCAAGTATTACCATCTACAGCAAAAACTACACACTGCAAGTAAGGCAGGGTCAGAATTTTGGCCAGAATCCATTCATAAATTCTCCTTATTTAACTCAAAAAGATCTTTAGTATATTTACTAAAAGTTATAACTGTTCCATTTTATACAAAAAGATTGTAAGACGAAGAATCTTGATTATTCTGGCAAAGTTCTTGTGACCCTGCCAGACATGATTAAGATACAACACTGCCCACATTGACAGACAGACAAGCAGACACACAAACAGACACACAAAAAGACACCTTATTCGGCGATTGAAACTGCTGGAAATGAGCCTGTTGCTGCTGCTGTGCAACCTGACCATTTTGCAACACTCTATATTGATCCCCGACTGGCGTCGCTGTATACTGTTGCTGTCATTTGATTGGTTGTTTGGTGATGAATGCAATGCATGGTTGATTGGTGGTAGTGAACCGAGACGGATGGACGGACGGACGGACAGACAGACGGGCGGAGCGGCAACATGCCAAATATGGGTTGGGAAGGCGGCAAGCAGGCAAAGCAAGCAAGATGCATTTATGGGTTAACAATGCAGGTTTAACCTCAGAGCGTCATATGAGTGCAAGAAAGTTGTATCTGCAATAGCTGCCTTACGTCACAAATTTGGATTGGACACTGCATGACCTCCAGTCTTGGGTCAGTGGTTCTTGAAATGGTTTACCGTCACCTGAAGAACCATTTCAAGAACCACTGACATAAGACAGGAAAATTTTAAGGGATTTTTAACATCATTGTGACAAGGAATAAAATAAATATAACTTATGGCAGCCATTGCAGATACAACTTTCTTGCACTCATATGACAAGATATACCAGTCATATCATGTGGCGCTAATGCTTTTGATCACCCACAATGCAATTGAACATGACATGACTGAGCGTATATTTGAGATGAGCTTTACGATAAGTTAGTTGCTACAAGGTACAATAATTTGGATAAATTCAGTTGCTTTTTGTAAGCATGTGACTCACTTCTGTATAGCGTGTTCGAATCTAGCTTATAGGAGCCAATTCAAAACTCAACCAGAGGTTGCCTGCTGGTTCTGGGCAGTTCTGGCGGGTTCAACCGGAATAAACAGTAGCCAACCCCTCTGAAACCGGTAGACAACCGCCGGTTAAGTTTTGAAGCGGCCCCTTAGTTTCTTTCAATTATTTTTGAAATTTACAAGTTACAAAATTTTGCTTCATTTTGGAAGAACACATCAGATATGCTTGAAATATACCTAACAAAAAAGGAAGTCTTGTTAAATTTGAAAGTTAATTTTTAACAGAAACACTGCTCTGCAAATTCTAGCTAAGCACAGGATACTGTATAAGTGGTATTTTTCGCGCTACATTTATTTTCGCGCTTTTCGCGCTAAATGAAAAAAGTGCGAAAAATATATGCACCGTTAAAATTAATGAGTATCTGTTGCAAAGGAAATTCCATAAAAGCCAATGTTCACGTGCGCGAAAATAAAAACTTGCGTAATGGTCCAAAATTGGCCGTGCGCTAAAATTACTGAGCGCGAAAATATTGGTGTTTACAGTATACTAGCTCTGCAGTGTGCAAACTACAACAATAAGCATGGCACAAAAATGCATAAGGGATCCATTGTGGATTAGGTAATGGCCACAACTGGTGGCTTTGCATTTTCTAATGGCGACAAACCAACTCTGACAGTTTCAATCACCATAGATATTGATCTAATTCTATGTATGACTGACAGCTTTTCGCCCCTACGATTGGTTTTAGAGACACACCTATGCCAAGCGCTCATTATGTATAATGGCATTGTTATTATACCATATTGTCCATGTAACCGTATGTTTCAATTAGCATTATAATAGTCTTTTGTTTTCAAAAAGATTACAAAAAGTACCAGTCAAGCCTTCATAAACTCAGCCAAATAATCATTTTGAAACTATGAATGACCGGACTGCCTAAAAAAAAGTTGAATTCATATGATTAAATAGACTGAAAATGATGATTTTTAAGGGGAATATTAATAACCAATTAAAATAGATGTCTTGTAAACATTTTAAGATAGTCCCAATATTTTGCTTTTTCTGCTATTTTAGTTTAGAAATTGATCTGTCCAGTTTGAAACTATGAATGAAGGGATTGACTAAAAAATGTTAAATGAGCTGAAAAATGTTGAATATTAAGGACATATGACATAATACCCAATTGCCACAGAAGTCTCGAAAATATTCTGTATACAACGTACAAATCATCGACGGGCATAGTTTTCGCACGTTGTGTGGTAGGAGACCATGAAGTACACGGCTCTCATGATTACATGTGCTTGCCATTAATTGGTGTGACCTAGGGTGTTCAGACACTATTGAATTAGGTCAATAGATTCGTTGTGACTTCAAATGATTGGGTGGCGGACTGATTTTCAAAGGAATTGATGATGTGGTGTATTATACAGCTGTCTACAATCTACACTGTCTACTAACAAGCGTTATATCTACTATACTTTTTACAGAGCAGTAATAAGCAAGCAAAATCAATTACTGGCAGTTTTGCACATCTACACTGTCTAGCAAAAATTGAAAAATTACAGGGTGCCGTTCAGAAAATCATGCTGTCTGAAAGCTATGTCTACAATTCTCAAGACCTTTTCATACATAATTTCATATTAGAATTCTATTTTATTGTTTAGTAATGGACTCCTTCAACCAAATAGAGATGGTAGGTTTATTGAAACTTCAGGACAGCAGTAAAAGGTGCTGTACCT
>JXSR01S073885.1:5365-21684 GCA_000969725.1 Ophiothrix spiculata | reverse complement strand
AGCATCCAATTATAGACTTGCTGTTGGTGAGTATATTGGAACAGCAGGAGACAGCCTGAAGAGTACTGCATATAGTGGTAGCCGGATGCACAATGGGATGCAGTTTTCTACTTATGACAGAGACAATGATCGCTGGGGTGGTAACTGTGCTAGTGGTGGTAATAGAGGAGGTTTTTGGTTTAATAGGTGCCAATACGCAAACCCAAATGGACAATATCTAGGAAGATCTGGTACTAATAATTGGACAGGTATGATATGGTACACATGGAAACAGACAAAATCTTTGCAGACATCAGAAATGAAGATCAGACGTGTCTAGTAAAGTGTGTATTGCTTAATGCAGCAACAATTCTCTACATAAAAGTGTGGCAGTAGAAATGTTAGTAATTTGAATAAACTTTGACAAAAGAAGCAGGGTTTTTTTCAAATATATTTTTTTGCATAACTGTGTTCTCTCATAGATTTTAGATGCTCTTTTGAGTATTCATGGCGTTGTTTTGAATGTCTTTATTTGAAAAAACAGAGCTGAAATTACTCAAGTTCCATACACATGGCATTGGTCATTTTACCTAAGCACTGTAAGAATGAATAACCTGACAAAAAAGGCAAACATTTTTGTATAAGAAAGCATGCAGTACTAAAAGACAAAAACAGTTCTATTCTACTTGGATTGACTGCAAAACCATAAATATCTATGGCCAATACCCCTAAAGTCTAAAAATAAACACATGTAATTCTTTAATCTAAATGCACAAAATGATGACAGACTTAGATTTGTTTAAATAAAATGTGCTTATAAAAATAAATACTGTGCATGTACAACAATTTCAATAGTGCACTGATACAGATTCAAAGGCATATAATGCTTGAAATTGAAAAATGTGTTAAATTTTAAACATGCAAAATATTTTATGAATATAGAAAAAAAAATTGTAACTCTTTATTTTTACTATCTTGAGGTAAATAATTATCTGATACTCCCCCAGAAAAAGCAGGCAACCAAGTAGTGAAAAATAGCTAAATTGGCATACTCTTTAGTATCATCCAGGCGTTGGTGGAATACTCGCGATCTTTAGCATCATCCAAGCACTGGTAAATACTCTTTCAAAATTTCAGAGCTCGCTCATAACTCATCGCACTGTCAGGATGGGATGAGATGAAGGGCTGCAAGTTTTTTTTTTCAGCAATGTCTCATGATTTGTGGTCAGCTCAACCAGAGCTTGCTCATAAACAATCTCTCTTGAGATGCCATAACCCTTAAGCTCCCCAAAAATACAAAAGGATACAAGAGAAAATCACCAAAATTGCATAAATCCGAATACATCATAGACAGGGGTCCTATATGGGCACAAAATCGCTGCCCAGGTGGCTTAGTATAGGCAAAAATGGGATTGGGATGCAAGAGGTCCCTGGATCGAGTCCCGGTAGAAATCGCCAAGTTTTGACACCCTTAATTATTTCCAAGGACCAAAAATGAAAGGGGTAGGTAGGAGGTTAGGATTAATTGCTCGGCGAATTGTGAGCGAGCCCTGAAATTTTATGTATCTATATAGTATCTATAAAGTAATGCTTGGCTAGTTCCCACATTGGTTGATATAGCTATTTCTAATACTCAGCCTACTACTCTTTCAAATTGTGCTGGTACAAACAAATCTTTCCAAAATTCCAGGCAATTTCCAGAAATATTGCAACTTGCCGAGAAATCATTCTATATATGACCTAAGCATGACTTTATGTTGACATATATTTGCATTATATTAGCTGATTCATAAACTTTGATCATTGGTCTTTGAAGGACCACAATGGAAATAAGTGTACTTGTATGTGTACTTTTTATGTTTTTATCCTTGGTTATCCTGAATAAAGCGAAATGAAATAAAACGAGCATATGCAAAGTGCTCAAACAAAATGAGCTGAAAGTCTGGAATAAAGATTCACACACATGCAAATTCACCCCTACAGATAAAAACATTACTATTAACAATGAGGGCATGTTTTTATGCATCATCCGCTTTTGAAGTTAATAATTTTTACTAGGCATTCTATATTCTGCCTTGAATTTTAATCTCCAAGTGGAAAAAAAATGGTGCGTGACATATCATATATCTTTTGAAAGTTGAGAATTTGTACATTTCAAATATAAAATAAACTCAACTTTAAAATTTGTGACTTTCCGTTCAATAAGTGAAGAGTGCATCACATGTTACAAAAACTGCTTAACTTGATTAAACTATATTATACAAATATATACTAACTTTTTCAGATCTCTGGATTAAAACTATGAACCTGAAGTGACTAAAATTGCTATTTTACTGAGGGGTGCAGCCCCAAAGTAAAATAGCAAAATTTTAGTCACTGCAGGTTCATAGTTTTAATCCAAAAGTCAGTATATATTTGTTTTATATACCGCATTAATAAATTTTTGTTTTTATGTAAATTTTATGTGCTAAAATTTTAATTTAGTAAAAAAATATTTCGTGCGTAAAAGTTGCTTCGCGTATAAGGTAAATGCCGTCAGCGCTAAATAGTATTTTAAAAAGTGCTAAATAGTACTTTCAAAAGTACTATTTAGCGCTATATAGTACTTTTAAAAGTACTATTTAGGGGTTTGCTTGATCTGGTTATAACCAATCAACTCTGTTAAATTTATCAATGAGGTATATAATTGTGTATAACAATTGATTCATCTCCTGATAGAGATCTTTGTGCATATTAGTATTAACACAGACTAAATGACTTGATTTATAAATCATATTTGTGATGACTAAACCTCAATTCATACTCGGCCTCCAAACAAAATTTTTCCTACAAAACATTTGGTCGTGACGTCACCAAATATTTGCCATCGAACTTTAACTATGAACGGGTAGCAAACATTTGGTCCAATGTATGTGGCAATTAAATAACGTGTGCAATCTAGCGCGAAATTTTGTTTGGTCTCAACTCGGTGTTGAAGTTATTTTGTTTGGAGTCAATCGTCATTTTTTTTATGTCACGACCAAATGTTTGGTAGGAAAAATTTTGTTTGGAGGCCGACTATGAATTGAACTTTACCCTGAAGATGGTGACTTTGCGACAGAACACTTTTCGAGAAACTGATGAAAATAGGCAGCAAAAAATAAGAAAAAGAAAAAGAATTTACAGCAGATTTTCTGCTGCAAAATTTGATCGTCTTGATTAATTTCAACAGGAAAGGTGCTTAAATAAAACTTTGCAGGTGTCAAAATGCATGGATATTGTTAATCTGCAAAAAAAAAATTCAATTTCACCAAATTACGACCTTGCATGTACAGTATTTTGGAGAATTTTTTTCCGTTCGCGGGGTTTTTGGAGAACGATGCTTGTTGCTACCCTGTTTGCATGAAAGTTTAGTCGTTATCGCACATATTTACAGCATGTAATTGGTCTAATTCCAGTGCTTGTGAAACGCTGACAGTCACACACATTACACTCGAGTTTAACAATGCACTACGCAGGCAAACGTAATAAATAAAAATACATTTTTGTCACCTGTAGCCCAAAATGATGTGTGCCTACTTAAGGGCTGTAAGGAAGTGGAAAGACACATATTAGTATAGGTGATTCATTAGTAGAGACCTTTTTGTATGTTATACAGATTGTATGGCTTCAAAAAAATCATATTTGTATATTATAGTATATTCACTGTCTTCTAGTAGATATCTTTGTGCATATTACACAGATTGCATGGCTTGATGGATAAATCACATTTGTGTATTATAGTTTAGTCATTGCCTTCTAGTAGATATCTTTTGAGCATAATACACAACTGATTGACTTAATAAATACATCATATTTGTATAAAGTAGTTGATTCAATATCTTCTAGTAGATATCTTTGTGCATATTACACAACTAATTGACTTGATTAAAGGGATTGTCTATGACTTTCTAAAGTTTGGAAAATAATAAACAAATGCAAAATCATTAATTTGTACCTAATGAAGAGTGCAAACACATAAGACATATTTTGAGTTTTCACCTAAAAAGAGATTATATTCAATTATATTAAGCTGAATCATTTAGGGTTACCAGTAACCATAAGTTCAGAGATGGACATTATTGTCTTTAATTTCACAGTGGTAAGTTTGTATGGGCATGCTGTTCCTGTAACCACAAATTATCATGTGATGATAATGGGCAATTCCTTTAATTAATCATATTTGTATGTAATAGTTGATTAATTATCTTTCAATATCAATCTTTTTGGATCACACAGAATGCATGACTCGATTGATAAATCATATCACCACATTAAGACTTGATTAAAACAAAGAAGTGTGATTATAATTGTCTGAATTACTTTTGTGTGATTTTATGTTACTGACTGCATGACTTGATTGATAAATCATATCACCACATTAATACTTGATTAAAACAAAGAAGGGAGATTATACTGATAATTATAATTATCCCACTTATATAGCGCTTTTTCCAATTGAACATCCAGTCAAAGCGCTTATGATAATAGAATACGGCCAGCTGCCTTTTACATTGTCCTTGGTATCGATATACCATTAGACGGCGCTACTCGACTATATTCCTAGTAATTACCCATATAACGCTCGGGTTGACGAAGCAATGGGGACTAAATGCTTTGCCCAAGGGCATAACTCGGTGGCGCTTACGGGGCTTAAACTCACGACCTACTGATTATGAGTCCTGCTCTGTTCCACTAGACCACACAAGCTCCCCTATTATATAAGCATCTAAAATCATATCCGTATGTAAAGGTTGATTCATTATTTTCTCGTAGAGATCTTTCTGAATCGCAAAGACTGCATGACTTGATAAATCATATAACTAAATTAAAATTTGATTAAAACAAAGGATTTTTATCAGAATTGTCTAAATTACTTTCTTGTGTGATTTTGTGTTATACTGGCAAGGGTGTGAGATAAGGCTTAAAAAGATAATTGTTTGATTGGCGTAACATAGAAAATAAAAATAGGAGACATAGGTCAGATCTTTTGTTTTTTTAAGTCTATGTTTCACATACAAGAACACAAAATATACGACACATATACAAAAACATCTTCCCTTTTAAAGGAGCTTGGTCCGATTTATGAAAATTAAGTTTTCATGGTCATATGAAAGATGACCACTCAAAAGATCTTAATTTAAAATTTCATCTTAATCAATCAAATGGTTTTGATTTTATTGGTAGTTTTGTATTTCAGAGCTTCCTATACGTTACTGTATGTAATTAATTATGGTTACCATAATTAGACACATTTTCATATATATCTCCAAAATGGAACATAACTCAGCCGTGTAATTTCACATGGGTTATGAGAAAAATATGAGCAATATTTTTATACCAAAATCTCAAAAAGTTTGAAAAAAAGTTGGGGCAATTGGACCAAGTTCCTTTAAGTACACGTCTTTTATTTGTCATTTTGAATGTCCTACCAGTCGTATCTCGGGCTCCTGTGAATCGATTCCCATCAAATTTGAGATTTGGAGGTTTTTTACCATGCTTAAAAAAATTATAATATTTAGGGTCGCCGGTAAAAATAGGGTCAGTCGGGTTACGGCAATCAAACAATTTTTTTAGGCCTAACTCTTGTGATGGAACATAATGGGCTCATACAATATCCCTTCAAGGGATTACACAAGGAGCAGGAAAGTCAAGTTTCCTAACTATTTTGACCACCTGATTCTGTTTAACAGAAAAGAGAAGTTATCGGCAAAAACGAGTCAAATCTCACTTCCTAAAGCCCATGATATACTAGTGAGACGCTAACGAAGATGCTAAGGTTCAAATTATTTTAACCTGCTAGCGTCTGGTTAGCGTCTTCGAAGCGTCTAAATTCAAACCACATGCTAGCTGCGTTTTGTTAGTATATCATGGGCTTAACTTGGCATTAAATCTCTCTATATAGTCCTATCAATGATCTTAATATAGGCTGGTAGTTTCCTCAATAATAGAAGAGATAAGTTATTAACAAAAATAATAAACTCTCACTTCCTAATTTAGCATGCCATCCCTCTCAATACTCCTATTGGTCATGCTTTTTAATGTAGGTGCCCATAAAATGTGGATTTGTTACATGGAGAGTGATTTAAGCATCAATTTTTGTCATATCTTTTCAACAATCAAACGAAATGTCATAATTTTGGTATGATTTTAAAACAATTTATTTGACTTCCAAGGAATTACAAATAGAACCCAAATGAAGTGACTAATTAAGCTTAATGACCCGTTAAAGCTACTTAGCCAGGGGTGGAGGCGGGTGTGGTTGAGGTGGGTGATGTTGAGGCATCATGAAAATTGTGCATATATTATTCTGTCATATCTCCTTAAAAATCCATTGAAGTGTCACAAATCTTATATGATTTTAAAGGCTAGTTATTATTTATCAAAAACAAGTTGGAATTAACCCAAATAAAATTGATAATTAATGCTATTAACAAGTTAAAGTCAATAAGCTATAATAAGCTAATTTAGCCAGAGACGAAAGCAGGCATAAATGTGGTTGGTGTGGATGAGATATGTACACTGTGCATCAAATTTTGAAACAACTTTTCAATAATCGTATGAAATGTCATAATTTTGGTATGATTTTGAAAATAATGTATTAGTCTATAGAATCAATTAAAAATATTAGTCAAATAAAGGTATTTATCAACTCTAATCAACAATGACCAGGAAGGAGATGATGGAATGGATGAAGTGAGTGAGATGTAACGCAAATGGGCCCCACCTCAAAAATGTTGACCTATTAATGATCTCAATGTAGGCCCTAGGAGTATCCTCTTTCATAGAAAAGGAGAAATTATTAGTAAAAATAATAAGCTCTGACTTCCTAATTTGGCATATCATCTCTCTTTATAAACTGCAATTCAGTTTTTGATATATATGCTTTCCTTTCTCTGCCAGGGGAAGGGGTTGATTAATTTTGACCAGCAAAGATACTGACCTAGGGAAGTGTTGCCCTTTAAACCCCATCCATTTTTGGGGGGGAGGTGCACAAAAGATGGGTTCAACTTTGGACTGAGTTTCAGGGGTCTTTTTCAGCATTTTCCTGCTGCAATTTCGCATAGATATACACTGCTATTTAGTTTTTATGTGTCTTCCTTTCTCTGCCAGGGAAAGGGGTTGATTAATTTTGACGAGCAAAGATACTGACCTAGGGAAGTGGCGCTCTTTAAACCCTATCCAGTTAAAGTAGTTAAACCTTGTTTGTGGCCATCATACATTTTGGGGTGTGCACTAATGATAATGGCCTATTCCAGAATTTAGAAAGGTGTTTTGCTAAACCATGGTTTTAACTGAACACTATGGCCCGATTCCAGTAAGGTGTTTAGCTAAACCATGGTTTTAATTCTCCTCAACAGCACAGCTCATTTCTGCTTCTACAGTTCTGCATGAAAGCTGCAATTGTGTGTATTGTCCTGGACAAATGGAGGTCAGATAAACGGGTTCTAGTTCTATTTCTATGCAAGCCAAGCCCCTCCCCACCCCAGCATAATTTCCCGATAGTTGACTTGGATAGGCCTGATAACATCATAATAGAGTGCTACATGCAAAAAGGTATAAGGCAGAAGTAAAAAAACAGATACATAAGTACACTAGACTTGCTAATAAATGCCATTGAAACAATGAAATATAAAACATGAACTATTTCCTCTTTTGGTATGCCTTTAGATCCAGGGATGGAAACTTTAAACTTGGATGTCACCGTATTTCGGATATTATGATAGCGGAAGTTGGATAACCATTGATAACAACATATATTGAGTGCTAAAGATGTCATTGTCATTCAAAATCACACTTTTCGGTCATTTGGGATTCCAGAAAAATTTACTTTTTTCCATTTTTGGTCATGTTTTGACCTTATTTCACATGAAATTACAGTAACTAGCGAATAAGTCAAGTGATCATAATACACAATGATGGGCAGGAAATTCAAATTGCCATTTGCAGCTTATGTCGTTTACTGTTACTTTCTATTTATGTGTGAGCCTGCCATTACCACTCCTAAAAAATCATGAAAATCATAAGTTGCTTTATATTTAAATTGAAACGCTGTGCTGTGTGGGACTTGGTTATTTCAATATCACAAATCAACAATGATATGCTGCTTCAAAATGAGTTTTGGTGAAGTTTTGTAATCTATGGTCAACTATCTGGTCAAAATAAACATGTTTCAGGCTTTATAATGTAGTTTACTTCATTACCTACCTTATATGTGTCCCGTCATATCGAAAGGTACCTTAATACCGGCATAGTAAATTACGAGATACAGGCCATTGAAGCTGAGCATAGTTAAAAATCACGTCCAAGGTCGAATTTCTAATTTCATCAGAAACGTTACCTTTGAAGTGTATTCTATCATATTAATCAGGTTCCAACATCCAAAACATAAGACAAATGTTTTAAAAACCGAGATAAAAATCCTTTCTCCATTCACGTTTAACCAGTACAGAAACTTTAAACTTGATTTTCTCAGAACTTTAGTTTTCGGAATCAGCCCGATACCTTTTACCAATTTGGATGTAACTTTGTAATCGAACATCCAATAACCAAAAGCAAGGTGTCATTTTAAAGCCTAAAATATAATCTTTCAGATGAGACCAAAAAATCAATTTTAATTTTGCCGACCTTAATGTACCTATCGATATGACGGGTCACATATTATACCTTTATGCTTGAGAAACAGGAATTACTGATTACAGCGCTAATGATGAATTAACTAAGTACATAAAACAATGCCATCACATCCTGCATAATTCTACAGTTTGTGGCAGTTGGTCACATATTTGTATATACATTTGATGAAGTATCCACTATTTAAAAAAAATAAATATATGTCATTCCATTTCAAAATGGCGGCCAGATATATCTAATTCGTGGCAAATTTTCATTTTTCCGTAAATTTCCCGCCAAAAATTGAAAATCAGTTTTCCCAAAGAAATTTTTCAATGAAATTTAGCTCATAATAGCAGATTATAGCTTTAATGCACTTACATTTGCAAGAAAAGCTTGGATTTACAAGATCAGAGAACTCTTGCTTCTTACAAATTCTACATTTTACACAAAGTTCTTTCACAATGTTATATCCACAAATCTTAACAGGAATATTTTAAAATTGTTAAGATTAGGTTCTTCATGAAAAAGCAAAATTCTAAAAATATTAGGTTCAATTGTTGAATCAAATACCACAACCCTTGATGTATATTACACAGATTGCATAATTTGAGAACAAATCAACTGGTTTAATTTGGATAAATTTATGAACAATTATGTGATGCATTTAAAGAGAAAGAATTTGGATAAGGTATTATAAATGCTCAAGTTCTGAGTAAAGGATTCACAAATATGCATTTAATTTTGTTAGTAGAAAATATGTGGCTATGGTTTGATGACTTACCTGTTGATTGGTGCAAATGAGGAAGAAAATGCCGGCAATACATGAAAAAGAAAAAATAAAGAAAACTGTGATTAAGATTGTTTGAATCTTTTTTTCATAACATGTAGTTGTGTGTTACTGACAGGGGTATGAGAATTCTTTTTATAACTGATTTCATCTCTTTCAACATTTTCTTGTCCTCATTATTTCATCTTGTTCTGAAATTGTGTCCCAGGAAAAACCTTGCAATTTTTGCATACACAGTGTTCTGCTTTACTGCATGAGTAGTCAGAAGTTATGTAAAGGTGAAAACATACTCGGCCTCCAAACAAAATTTTCGCTACCAAACATTCGGTCGTGACGTCAAAATGATGAGTGACTCCAAACAAAATAACTTCAACACTGAGTTGAGACCAAAGAAAATTTCGCGCTAGATTGCACATGTTATTGAATTGCCATATACATTGGACCAAATGTTTGCTACCCGTTCATACTATAAGTTCGATGGCAAATATTTGGTGACATCACGACCAAATGTTTGGTAGGAAAAATTTTGTTTGGAGGCCGAGTATGTTTTCACCTTAACGGTTGCATGTCATAGTGGATGATATGAACTTTTATACAATGTATATATAAGTTGGTTTCATTTCAATTGGTAATGAAGAACAGATTATGTGCATAATTTCAATTATCTATGCTGATAAAAATGACAAATTGGATAAAAAGGTAAGGAAGATGTGATAAATTTTCAAGTGACACATGTTTCTACCACTAAGAAACACCCAAGCTTTATAACCAAAAATTTTGAAATCAGACCGGATAAATTTGCTGCCAAATGTTTAATAAAGCATTTCTTCTGTTCTAGATTACTGACTGGAATAAAACAAAGTTTGTTTTGAAGTTCATTTCATGAACTACGAAATGGGACCTTAACATACTTTCTGTCTACTTCCTTCAAAGCTAAGAGAATTATTGGCAAAGAGCAGGCCCTTAGCCGGGATTTTTTCAAGGGGGTGCAGATTTTCAAAAAGTGGACCTTTTTTAGGAATATTTTTTGTTTTGGTTACCCTAAAGTAACTTTAGTAGTTTGACAAAGTGACAAGCAAGGAAAAAAAAGTTTTCAGTAGCTTTCCAAGCATTTTGTGTATTATTTAATTAAGAAATGACCAACATTTATGTTTAGGTGTATTTTGGTGGACATTTAGTGAATTTTTCGTAGACCTTTATTGCACATTGTAAAATTTGGGGGTGCGACACGCCCACCGCACACACCCCTCCCTTGCCTATGGGCCTGCACAGAGCCCAAAAAATGATTAAAGCAAATGGATGGTGATACCCTTACTGGGTGGCATTTGACCCCGGGGGCCACTCGAAGAAAAAAGTGGTAATGCATGCTCGTCAGAAAAAACATCAAAAAAGGGTTGGATTTCCCCCATTGGAGTTGTTGACGTCTTTAGAAACAGTGGTGTCTTTTCAGGGTAACTTTCGACATTAAGGTTCGTCTTTGTACGATATCTTCTACTTTAGGATCAGTTTTTGCCAGATATTCTAAAATGCCAAGAAATAACCACAGAAAAGGCTTCCAATGTATTATTCATGTTTTTATGTCAGAAAATAGTGCGTTGTTACCCCGGTAAGGATCCATTCCGGTGTGTTACACCATAAATGGGTCAAATGTCCATTGTGACATTTAGGGGTCAATTTAAGTGTATTATGACATCGTGACATTTGGAATTTACGGTCCGAGTTTGAGGTGCTCTGATGAGCCACTTATGAATCTTTCCTCAAGTAAATCTATGGAAACACATGTACTGCATCAAGCTCCCCACCCTGCAGGCCTAATCTGTAGGCCTAATTTTCTAATAGCGGAACTTGGATCAGACTGGTAACAATATAAACTGGGTACTGCATACCAGCAAGTCTTAACTCAATAAATAAAACAAAAAAGATACATCTTTTTGTCACTGTTTCCTTGATAGGTTAATGACTGTAATGGAAACATTGAAATATAAAAACATGAACTGAAACATTTCCTCTATTGTTTCACTCATAGATCCAGGGATAGAAACCTTGGACATCCCCATCATTTCATTGGTTTTTATTGGCAGTCAGAAAACAATATTCAGATACTATCTCTGCTACAAGACAATGTCTGTGCTATATCCATTGCCAACAAATAGTTAATGCATGTGTAAGAGATGCTTCCTCTATGCAACAGGCCCATAGATACTCAATCCCATTTTAGCAATGTAATGACAAGGTTTTGAAACATTTTGTATGTTACTATATCACATAAGCCACTCCTACCAGAACTTTAAATTTTGTTTCAACTGAGGCATTTAAATAGGCAACTCTCACATGAATCCAATCAATTCTATTTACAACCGTGATACAAAGTGCACATATTGTCAAGTATCTCTGTTAATTATCTTTGAATATTGCTGAAATCTGTGCTTTATTGAATATCTTTGCTGATTTCAAAATGGATGCTTTCCTTCACTTCCTTCCACTACTGTTTGCTGCATGTGTTGCTGTTCCAGTTAAGCCACGATCCCCTCGTGGAGCGACGGATTGTTATGGAACAGAATGTTCCTATAATTATGAATATGACAATAATGTAGAGGTCAGTTTTCCTGACAATTACACTGATGCAGTATTAAATGCTCTACTCGATATCATAGGCTCACAACATGAGATGGTATCATTGATGAACAAAACATTGATTTCACAGGAGAGAGCAATGGACAAACTTGATTATCACCTTGAAAATATTGCATTTGAAACTCGTCTTCAGAATATGGAAGCCAGTCTGGAGAATATGACCACGCTTATGAGTAAAATGGTTGAAATTGAACTGCTACATAATCAAGTAAATGGAATACACTCACTAATAGCAAGAGACTGCTCAGATTTTGCAGCTCGGGGAATTACTAACAGTGGTTCATATATTATCACACCGCCAAATGGAGCAGGGTCTATGAAAGTCTACTGTGATATAATAAATATAAATTTAAATATTGAAGGATGGACAGTATTGCAAAAGAGATATGATGGCTCAGTAGATTTCTACAGAAATTGGGCAGAATATGAGAATGGATTTGGTGATTCAAATGGAGAGTATTGGCTGGGATTGAAGAACATACGCAGACTGATATCTCATGGTAACACCTGGGCTCTACGTGTTGACTTGGAATCGTTTGATGGAGAATCAGCCTATGCTGTCTATGACTCATTCAGTATCAGTGATGCAGCATCAAATTATACACTTACTGTTGGTGAGTATAGTGGAACAGCAGGGGACACACTGAAGAGAGCAGGTGGTGGGATGCACAATGGTATGCAGTTTACTACATATGACAGAGACAATGATCGCAATAGTGGTAACTGTGCTAGTTATGGTAACAGAGGAGGTTTTTGGTTCAATAGTTGCCAGTATGCAAACCCAAATGGAAACTATCTAGGAATATCTGGTAATGATTGGAGCGCAATGATATGGTACACATGGAAACAGAGGAAATCTTTAAAGACATCAGAAATGAAGATCAGACATGTCTAGTAAAGTGTGTATTGCTTAATGCAGCAACAATTCTCTACATAAAAGTGTGGCAGTAGAAATGTTAGTAATTTGAATAAACTTTGACAAAAGAAGCAGGGTTTTTTTCAAATATATTTTTTTGCATAACTGTGTTCTCTCATAGATTTTAGATGCTCTTTTGAGTATTCATGGCGTTGTTTTGAATGTCTTTATTTGAAAAAACAGAGCTGAAATTACTCAAGTTCCATACACATGGCATTGGTCATTTTACCTAAGCACTGTAAGAATGAATAACCTGAAAAAAAAGGCAAACATTTTTGTATAAGAAAGCATGCAGTACTAAAAGACAAAAACATTTCTATTCTACTTGGATTGACTGCAAAACCATAAATATCTATGGCCAATACCCCTAAAGTCTAAAAATAAACACATGTAATTCTTTAATCTAAATGCACAAAATGATGACAGACTTAGATTTGTGTAAATAAAATGTGCTTATAAAAATAAATACTATGCATGTGCATCAATTTCAATAGTGCACTGATACAGATTCAAAGGCATTATAATGCTTGATATTGAAAAATGTGTTAAATTTTAAACATGCAAAATATTTTATGAATATAGAAAAAAAATTGTAACTCTTCATTTTTACTATCTTGAGGTAAATAATTATCTGATACTCCCCCCAGAAAGAGCAGGCAACCAGGTAGTGAAAAAAAAGCTAAATTGGCATAATCTTTAGCATCATCCAATCATTAGTAGATACTCTTTCAAAATTTCAGAGTTCGCTCACAACTTGTCGCACTGTCAGGATAAGATGAAGAGCTGCAAGTTTTTTTCACAGATTTTTCAATCCCCTAGCAATGCCACATGAGTCCTGTCCAGCTCAACCAGAATCTCTCTTGAGATGCCATAACCCTAAAGCTCCCAAAGGTTACAAGAGAAAATCACCAAAATCTGAATACGTTATAGAAGAGGGTCCTATATGGGCACAAAATCGCTGAACAGGTGACTTGGTATAGGTGAATTGGGATTGGGATGCAAGAATTGCATATAACAATTGATTCATTACCTTCTAGTAGAGATCTTTGTACATACTAGTATTACACAGATTGAATGACTTGAATTATATATAATATTTGTATCTAACAGCTGATTCATTATCTTCAAAATCTTTTTGCATACTACACAAACTGTATGACTTGATCAATAAATCATATTTGTATATAAAAGCTGATTCTTTACCTTCTAGTAGAGATCTTTTTGCATAATTACACAACTTTTAAAGCAATACTATAAGATTTTGATCAAAAATGGTTTAGTAAAAACAGCATAAAATGAAGGAATGTGGCTTTCAAAAAGCGTTTTCAAGTATATTTTGTCAAAAAATTGTTTTGCCACCGAAAAATGGATAAAAAGCGGGATCTCGAATTTAATTCAACAATTGGTCATAACAGAAAAAATAAGCATAATTAAGCCAAATCATTTGGAGGGTATCATAACCTACCCAAAACAAACCCAAACAGCTAAAAAAAATAAAAAATGATGGGTGACAGGCGCTTCATTTTTAACACTTTATAGTATTGCTTCAAGTCATTATATTAAAATGACTTGATTATTAATAAATCATATGTGACAGCCCAGCTAAAACCAGCCATAAAGTCAGCCCTTGGTCATTTTCTCTTTTTGACATATTTGCAAAGTCCATGTCACAAGTTTTAAAACCACATCTCAATAAGCTTCACACAACATCTACAAGTCAATTTATGGTCCATCAAAGTTATTCATCGAGGTGAACCTGAAATAAATGCTTTCGAAAACCAGAAGATACCTCTTTTCTGTTGATGGTCCTTCTAAAGATGTGGAGTTTTTCATACTTCTGTTCATTTTTTTTAATAAAACTTTGCAGGTGTTTGGCAAAATGCATGAATATTGTGAATCTGAAGAAAAAAAAAATGTCACCAAATTGGGCTATTCCAGAAATTAATGGTACAACCCCTAAAGAAGGCACGGGATTCCCAAATGTTTTGCCTGAATTTCTCAGTGGGAAATCCCAAAATAAATCAACGTTTTCCCTCCATGATGGTAAAGAAGGCATGTGAATTCCGAAATATTTTCGCCAATTTAGTGCATATTCCCAAAATATTCACACATTTTTGATCAAATGGGTAAAGAAGGCACAGGAATTCCCAATTTTCTGTCTTAAGATGGAACATACCCCTAAAGAAGGCATGAAAATATCAAACCTGGAATTCCCAATTTTTCAAGAAAAAATATGGATGCCTTCTTCAGGGGGTGTACAGTTAATTTCTGGAATAGCCCATTACGACTTTGCATGTTATGACTTTGTATTTTGGAGAATTAAGTCAAATCGTTTACACACATATTTACAGCGCATAATTGGTCTTATTCCCGCGTTTATGAAACGCTGACGGTGCACATGTTACGCTTGAGTTTAACAATACGCAGGCAAACATAATAATTTTTTTTTTCACCTGTAGCCCAAAATGACGTTTGCCGACTTTAAGGCTGTAAGGAACTTGAAAGACGCATATTAGTATAAGTGATTCATTATCTTCTATTAGAGATCTTTTTGTATGTAACACAGACTAAATGGCTTCAAAAATAAATCATATGTATGTAAGGCAAAAAAAAATTGTTATGTTGCCCTCAGCATGCTCAGTGACCGCCCCTATTCAAAAAAAAAATTTAAATATTAGGGTCGGGAGAGCACCCAAGTTTGCTCAGATTGGGTGTTTTTTGAGAAAATATTTTGAAAATAGTGGAATATGTACCCACATTTGGTACATTAGGTGCTTTAAAAAAATATATTTTCCAACCGACCGACTCAATTTTTCAGAAATTCCACTTGAGGGCGACACAACAATTATTTTTTGGCCTAATAGTTGATTCAATATCTTCTAGTAGATATCTTTGTGCATATTATACAACCAGTTGACTTGATTAAAGGGATTGCGTATGATTTTCTTAAGTTTGGAAAAGTCTACTAAACAAATGCAAAATCATAGATTTGTACCTAATGAATAGTGCAAACACATAAGGCATGTTTCTCTTTTATTTTGAGTTTTTCACCTAAAAGGAGCTCATATTCAATTATATTGGATTTGACACAGTATAAAGCTGAATCAAAGTTACAGTCATTTCAGCTGGAATTTAGGTATACCAGTAACCATAAATTCAGAGATAGACAATATTGTCTCTAATTTCACAGTGGTAAGTTTGTATGGGAATGATGTTCGTGTAACAACAACAACAACAAATATCATGTTTGGGAAAACTGATATTGTAGGATGATTGGAAATCCCTTTAATTAATCATAATTATTTGTATATAATACAGGGTGTCTCAGAATAATCCTTACAATATCATGTTTCGGAAAACTGAATTTCA
>JXSR01S073883.1:39084-52096 GCA_000969725.1 Ophiothrix spiculata | reverse complement strand
TTGCTCTTTTTTGGTTATCCTTCCATACTGTCTTGATATTATTGATTATTTGTATTATATGGAGAAAAATAAACTGAAACTGAAACTGAAACTGTCAGTTTGGCAATTCCGCTAGCAAAAATATGAAACCCAGATTGATGAAATTATATTTTGCCCACAAGATTTTAGAATTGAGGAAAAAACAAGGAGAAATAAATACGCTGATGTGGTATATGAAAAGTACCTAATATCGGCTCTTCATTCTTGTCTGCGATTTGTATCATCCATCAATCATTTATTTCTTCCACATATGCAAAATTACAGTAACAATATATCAAAAATAGTACATAACATTGTAAACTGAAAATATAACATTGTGGAGGAGGACTGGGAAATAAGCATAAAGCCTGTCGAGTCCCAGACTCCAAATATCTTAAATGAGTTACACATAAATAATGAAAAATAATGAATGCACACCATCCTCTCTATCCACAATGCGATGGCCACAGAGTAGAAAGAAAGGACGGGACATTTTATCATGATTTTTCAGATACATATGAAATTGATCAAAATATCATAGAGAATATGCAATTTGTATGCATAAAAATAATTAATGAATACTGTCCTTTCAATCCATAATGCGATGGCCACAAAGTAGAAAGAAAGGACAGAATAAAATAGTTATGATGAAAATAAGAAAATATCAAATATGATTTTATATGATATAAATTATAACAACTTTTTATATACATGTAATATTTATGAATTCTGATCTTGTTTCTTAACATAATCAGCGATGAGAGCATTTTTATATGCATATTTGAAAGATTTTATGTTACTACTCATTTTAATATGTTTAGGTATATTATTCCAGGTCTTGACACCTTGATAGGAAATTGATTTATTGCAAAATTCAAGTTTACCCTTAGGAAATTCAAAATTGGAAGCATTTCTAGTGTTATAATTGTGGTTATCACTATTAGTAATGAACATATCGTTTAGTGAATCTGGCAGTAAGTTGTGACTTAATTTATACATAAAGGTGCCAATGTGCATGTTGCAAAGATCTAAAACTTTAAGTTGATTAAATTTGATAAAAAGTGGGTTACTAGGACTTCTGTATTCACTCTGACTTATAGCTCGTAAAGCTCTTTTCTGAATTATGTGAAGTTTATTTCTATCAGTATTACTTGCACTAGCCCAAGAAGTTATCCCGTAATTGAAATGTGATAAAATCATAGTGAAGTAGAGGCTTATTAGTGCAGATTCTGGGAGAAATTTGTTTACTTTATACAAGATACCTATGCTACTTGAACACTTTTTACAGAGCTCATTAATATGATTCTTCCAACTTAAGTTTTGATCAATAGTTACTCCAAGGAACTTAAATGAAGTCACATTATTTATTTCAATATTATCAAGTGCAAGTTTAAAGTTATTACTTATTTTATTAGTTTTATATTTGGTCCCAAAGAGCATATAGTTTGTTTTTTTAAGATTGAGAGACAGTTTATTAGATTTGAACCATGTGTTTAATTTACTAATTCCATTATTCATGATAGTATTAAGCGAATTTATGTCCTTGTGGGAAGTTAAGACACTTGTGTCATCTGCAAACAGAATAAATGAGAGGCCTGGTACTGTATTTGGAATGTCGTTTACATAAATGATGAAACCTAGTGGTCCAAGAATAGAGCCTTGTGGTATCCCAGTGTTGATAAGTTTTAAAGTTGATGTATTATTATTATATTCAACAAATTGTTTACGATTAGTTAGGTAATTTCTAAACCACTCCAAGACAATGCCTCTTAGTCCATAATTAGCCAATTTGCTCAAAAGAATATTGTGATCAAGAGTATCAAATGCCTTGGAGTTTCAAGGATGGTTACTGCGTGACAGTGGTATGAATCTTGGGAGAGAGCCTGATATGATGATTTTAGAAGACGGGAATTTCACAAGTGCTGCATTGATTAGACTGTCAGCTTTGTTACTACATTCATCTAGAGAGTTCCTTGTTGTGTTGTTTGTCCAAGCCTGGAGGATAATGATGTCCGCATTTGTGTCTTTAGACTCGGTTACAAGACGCTGGACATCGTCTATTGTTGCTCCTCCTTTAGCGACAACTTTAGTAATCTTCCCTTTGCAAAATCTTCGCTGGTTAATCCGTTTGCGATAACCAGGTACCAAGATTTCGATAACCAGCACCTTTTGTCACGACGGGTCAACTGATGCCAGCAGCGTGCATAGACCGTGCGCTTTGAATGGCACGGCCCTCGCTGTGTCGAAATATTTTGCATTTCATGTGAAAATTAATGAATCTGACATGTGTTTTTTGATGGAATTTCATGAAGTGGGTCAAAAATGTGTTACATGGTCAAAATGGTCAAAAATATAATTTTTAGATATGATGTTGATATTATTGATCTCTTTTAGTAACTTTTTAGTCAAATATCAGTTTTGTTTTGGCATAATGGTTAATTACTCCATACACTGCAATGCAAACTGTAATTTTCAAATGCGTTTTACTCAAAATTACCCGTTTTTACTAAAACAAGTCATAAATTGGAATGATAATGGTAATAAACAGTTAATTTTTTCAGGATATATTCCTAACACTTTAATAGTCACTGTGATGCATTAAACTTGAAGCAGACCCCTTAGGGTCTTGTTGTTAATGACCTTCAATTAATTAGAGGCGGGCTATACAAGGGGAGAAAAATGGCACTTTTCAAATCAATCTGTCTTAACTCTTATTTGATGCAGCTTGATCCCCTGAACATTTTGACACCAAATTTGTCAAAATCGGACAAAAAATGAGAAAGTGCTGCACAAAAAAACTGATTTGAGTGGGGGGAGGTCTGAGGAAGGTCTAAAAATTATAAATTTGCCAATTTACTGTAATTAGGGACCGTTCACAAACACTTGTAGGGGGGGGGGGGCCTGATGCAAAAAAAACAATTATCGCGGAAAATTTTCGGGCCCCCTTTTCGACCTAAAAAAAAAGTAAGGGCCACCCTTTTTGCGACAAAAATTAGGGGTCAACCCCATAGAAAAGCATGTAAACTCAATTTTTACCGGATAATTTGTGGTAATTTTTTTCAGGGCCCCCCTTACGAGGGTGAACAATTTTCAGGGGCCCCCCTCCCCCCTTTTGGCATCAGGCCCCCCCCCCTTAAAAGTGTTTGTGAACGGTCCCTTATATACCAAATTTTAGCCATGTTGGTGACTATCTAAATGTATTTGAGGTCACAGAATCCATTTGTTAATGTTCCAGCACGTCAAACCTACCAAAATGGTGGCTTTCTAAATTTTCGCTATCTACCGCATCCGTAGGCACCACCACCCTTGTACTGCCAAGTTCAACCCATTGTCTCTCTTAAATTGTGTAGCCCATGACGACCAAATTACCACCACAAATAGCAGAAAGTGTAAGCTTTCAAATGAGACATAAAACAAGTCCATATAGGCCAAGGAATAGTGAATTTACATCAAATTAAGTTCGAGAAGCACTGAAAAAATGTAACAACATCACCTTTTTAGCATACCCAATTAATGACATGACACCTTTTGGGTTCTTTTTAAATAAATTATGTCAAAAATTCGAGAATTTCATTCGTATAACAGCGCTTATTGAAGAAAAATCAACATGCCACGCGCGCGGCAAAAAATATATAAAATTTACAAAACGACAAACGGCGGGACTCGACCCACGATCTTCAGATTTAGGTGTCTGACGCGAATACCATTGAGCCACGCGACTCCTATACTGACTACTGGACATTTAGAGAATAAAAGATAAGATTTTTTGTTCTGCTTGTCATCTATCGTCTCATAATGGATGGGCGTACATTATTTTGAGTAATGGGTGCCCCCGAAGGGGGTGCCCATTACGAAAAAATAAAGTACGCCCATCCATTATGAGACGATAGATGACAGGCAAAACAATAAATCGCCATCTTTTATTCTCATTCTTAGTCACAAATTTGAATCATTTATAAACCAAAAACGATGTAAATTATTGCCAAAAACTATAAATATTATCATTGGAAAAACGTACACCCCTATTCAAACATGAAATATTCCAAACCCAGTAAAGCTGTGTGCGCCGGATGTGTGCGTATACCTGCATCGCGCCGTGATTTTGAACGCGCGGCTCCACTGCGTTTCACGCTGAACGCACTGTCATCTATCGTCTCATAATGGATGGCCAAAATTCCTTATTAGGAAGTAAAGTTGCACTCAGTGACTAAGAATTATTAATAAAATACTGCGTACTTAAATTAATTGGTTACGCATGCGCACTGATCATCGCACACTAAAATTTCCGGAAAATTTGAGAGTGTGTGGACCCACAAGAGTATACATCAGCTTACATCTACATCAAATCTGTTTATCAATATTTATCGTAAGATTTTCGGGTGAACTAACACACAAAGGTTCAAACTTTGTTTTCAGCGGTACAGTTAAAATATATTATACTGATAAGTATTAATTTTAGCTTAAATTTTGAGGCCCAATTTCATCGCTCTTGTTCAAAATAAACACCCCGTCAAATGTCTCAGTACTGGATATACAGTTTAAAAATTCAAACTTTTTAAAATTGTAAAATGTTTTTAAAACTTTTTTTTATCTGCTCTGCGCAATTTTTTTTGAAATTCAGACTTCTTTCAGTGATTTAATTCGATTTTAAATCGTACTCCGCCTTATGAATATTCATATCCACCCGCCTAGATAGCGATACTGCTAATTTTTCATGCATAAAAGAATATGAACCATTGTACATTTATGGGCGCTGATATCTGACCGGGGACCGTTTATTATTTACGGGGGGGGGGGGGGGGGGGGCTGGTAGAAGTGACGAGTCGGACCTACAATTTTCTGTAGTTATTTTTTTGGAATTTTAGAATAACTGGCGCCAAAAAGTTACCCTAAAGTAGAAGATATCGTAAAAAGACGACCCTTAATGTCGAACGTTACCCTGAAAAGGCACCTCTTTTTCTAAAGACGTTGACGACGCCAATGAGGCAAAATCCGACACTTTTTCGACGGTTTTCTGACGCATGCGTACCAATTTTTTCTTCGAGCGGCCCCAGGGAAACAAGGCCAACATAAAACATATATATACATCCAAATGCTCCAAACAATTTTACTACTTATTCTATGTACTAAAAATGAAGGAATTTGGTAGAAACGTACATAATGAAATATTTCAGGTTATGAGAACTGACGTTCACACAGTAATACTCTTACTTTGATATGCTTCTCTCATTTTTTCCACTGATTAGTATAGATTGTGTTTTATGAAACCATAGAGAATAATGTATGTAAAACATCATGCTATGCACATACTTACCAACTGAAGCCATCCTTATTGATCCGTGTTCTCCAATCATAAATCTATTCATTTCTTTAGGAAGCTCAAGTTCGTTTGCCAGGAATTCACCATTAACCGACAATTCATTGATATCGAGTTGACTGTACTCAAGTTCAGAACTTCTGTTATAAAACCGTCCGCTGTCAAAAACTACATCACTTCCTTGCAAGGTTGAAAAGACTATCGGCTTACTTTGACTACTATTCGTAATCACGATGTGATTGAGACAATCGAAAGTCCCGCCAATAGTGACGTCATCAATTGGAAAGTCATCATTGGCTTGAAGAGTAAACATGCCATCTACTAGAAGAGATTTCCAACCGACTCCAATACCAAGCCTGCCAGCGTGAAATGTACCATTGACAATGACGCGACTAGCATGTAATTCCGAGGTGCGATTGATAAGAGCACGTTGATTAGACATTTTGGAAGCCGCAATACCACCGTTTTCAAAACGCATACTGTCAAATGTTGCTACACCTCCATGTAAAATTGTAAAGAAAGTAGAAGTTGCTTTATTGTGACTTCTAATTATGATGTTATTGAGAGAATCGAAAGTTCCACCGACGGTGATGTTATCAATCAAGAAATCACCATGTGCTTGGAAGGTAAACGTGCCAGATACTTCAAGTGATTGCCAGCCGTCGGCGATTGCAAGCTTTCCTGCGTGGAAGATACCATTGACGCTAACATTTTTAGCGCGAATTTCTGACGATTCATCCAGCATGAGGCGGCGTTGTGAGTTGTTAGAATCTAACAAGAATTCTCCAGTTTGACCAATCTGTAATGCTGTTATAAGACTCTGCGAGCTACCTTCAAAATCACAAGTGTTATCAATCGCAAATGAACCTGATATTGTCAAAACATCTGTTTTAAATGTTCCATTGGCTGTAAATACTACATCACCAGTTTCTCCGACTACAAATGATGTATGAATACCTGAACCAATGGCTAAGATTCCAGGACGAAATAGGCCATCAATTGAAGTTGCATTGCTATTAAGCATCGACTCAGCTCCTGGTGGCCATAACACTGATCCACCAGACGCGATAGAGAAAATGTCGCAATCAAGCGATAATGGTCGTAAGGAAGTCATATTGCCTTTGACATCAATGTCAGATACTTGAAAATGCGGTATTTCTGGTTGAAAGAGGAACATGGCTGATGGTCCGATATCTAGTGAGTTGCAATCTGTGAGCAAAATCTTGCCGGCATTCACCTGACCAGTAATCGCTAAAGAGATAATTCTCAAAGAAGATGTACTTGAGAATGAACCAGTCACCTGCGAGGATGTGTCAAATTGGACATTATCAAAAACTGCCGAAAACACATCTATTGTAACTGAACAGGCAACTAACAAGGAACTTCCAGTTTCCATGACAATGGTCGTATCTTGTCCCATTATATGCAACTCATAACCACAATGAGCGTTTACTAGGGATTGTTGAAGATCAATTGTCGCGCCAGATTTGATTTGAAGGGAATGTAATGTCAGAGATTGATTAAGAGCTGAATTAGATGGTAATGCTTTCAGAAGAGCTCCAGAACTGCCTCCGAATATCAATTCTGTATGTGGCTGTGTAACTAAACTTCCACTTACGGTAGCTGATCTAATGATCTCAATGGTGCCTACTCCCAGTTCAAAGCTCGCACTTTCTTTGACTTCAGTCTCTGCATCAAGTCGTGACAAGAGTTTAGTATTTCCAGATACAATATGTATTGCAGATGAGTCGTCAGCTGATGCAGAGTCGAAAGTTATGTTTATTGCTATAACAAGATGAGATTTCCCTGATAGGTCTATTGTAGAAAATGTGATGTCATTGGCATCTCCGAGCCACGCTGCTGCACCTGTATGTGAAAAAATGAATTTAATTTGATTTTATGGCAAAAATCACGTTATATTCTTATAGATAAATATCATTGATTAGATGATTTGATTTTTCACATTTTACATTGGCTACTTTACACTGACATAAAGTAACTCGTATGAAAGAGTCCACCAAACCAAAGAAAAAGAACACAAATGATGTTCCGACTTCCGAGGACAACATTATACACAAATAGGTTTTCATGAAGCTTGTCAAAATGAAAACAAGATTGTCTTTGTAAAAAATACCCAACTCCGACCGAGGTTTGCGAGGGGGGAGTTGGAGTTGGCTAAATAGAGGGTGTTGGTCATTGATGTAAAGGCTAACATGTTAAGTAATATTTATTGCCATATGAACACCCAGTTTAAATGCTGCTTTGTGAACCTCTAGTTATTTAGCAAAGCTGTCCAGTATATAATTAGGGTCATCATAAATCCTTTATGCTGTTCTGGGGTAATGTTTTGTGTGTCAATGAGGAGGGATATTGATAATCATCCAAGCGGTAAATTACATTGCTTGTAATGGAGGGAGAATTCAAAAAAGCCTCATACATGTTTTGTGCTGACTCGAGAAGTGTTAAAAACCCACCCTCCGCTCCCGTAGTTATGACAATTGTTTAAAACCTGGGGCTTATTTTTAAGTTAAGTTTTTGGCCATCGCATGTACTTCCTCAAAAGACAGTTAAAAAAAATCCAATGGTATTATGATAATTTTTTAATGCTAAAGTTCATATTTTGGAAAATTCTATATGTTGTTGTTTAGTAACCAGAAAATTATGTATAGGTATTTATTTGAATGAATATAAACACCCGGAGTGTTAGTCTTGGATGTTTACATCCAAATTGGGTTTCAGGTCTGGACTGTTCTGTCCTATATCTAAAGTTTTCCTTATGTCATATTCTAAAGCTGTATGTGATACTATGCTGTCTATGCATTCAGATCTCGACTGCGCTTTCTTGCATTATATTTTCTGTTAGGCTGAGCTGTCTATATCTGCTTCTATACTGCTTATATTCGCTGGTAGACTGTGCTGTCTACAGCTGCTATCAGGACTGTGCTGTCCTACATCTGCTTATATTCAACTTATATTCGCTGGTAGACGGTGCTGTCTATAGCTGCTAACAGGATTGTGCTGTCTTACAACTGAAGGTTTCTCAGCTATTATATGATAATCTAATTTCTATAACATCTGAAATACATTTTAGATCAAGACTGCTTTCTTGCAAATCTTATATAATTTTATTTTCCCATCAGAAAATTATTGATTAATATAAAGGTTTAATCTTTGAATGTATACCACAAAGCTAGACTGGTTCTGTCTTGGAGCCTTTATTTAGACTGGGCTGTCTGAAGGGTACAAAGGTGTTCTATCACACATTGCTAAAATTATCTGAGATGTATATGTATATATGGCTATGATGAAAGTAACGAATAAATCTCGGTTAGCAAAAGCATGACCAACACCCCCTTTGGTTTTCCCGTGCTAGTTTCTTTTTTGAATATATAAGACAATACGTGTGTTACGTGCCAAACTGCAACTTGTGCCGATCTGCAAACGAGTTTGCAGAACGGATTAGTTTTCAAGTAACAGTACTGAAAGTTTTCAGTTTGGCACTGTTTGCAGTTTGGCACGTAACATACGTGCACCCGCCTCGCATTCTAAAATACGCAGTATGAACTACCTTATTTCTTCTTCAAACCCGGAAGCAATATCGCTTTATGTTAACTTAAGGTATGATCTATTGTAATTTTGTAAACCTTTTTAAAGAAGGAAATAATGATTGAGACACGTACTTAGTCTAATCATGCCAATCCATTACAGTTCCTATTTACCTGAGTCTTCAAAGTAAAACTCGCTGCAATCACTGTTTGATTTAGCCTGCAATAAATCATAATTATATTATCTTCATAATGTTGTTTTGAATTTATGCAACAGAAGTTAGACATAAATTTACAAAGAAATTGGTTTTAAATGTAAGATGGCACATACAAACTGATCAATGTAGATAAGCGTGGCCCAGCGGTTAGAGTACGGGTCTCGTAATACAAAGATTGTGGGTTCGAGCCCCGGGCCGGGCGGTTTTTCGTCTCCTTGTTTCCTTGAGCAAGAAACTTTACTCTACTTCCTCCGTGGTCGGACAGTCACGTAAGGCCATGGGTCCCCTTCATGGGGTATGCATGTTATGCAAGTACTTGTATGATTGATTGATTGATTGATTGACTGATAAATGACAAGTTTATTTGGCAAATCCAGTAAGTTCACCGGTACATTAGGCATTGATTAACGTACCTATCGAGCACTACGGTTTCGGAATATTCCCGAACCCTGTTTGAAATTTGAGTCATGTTTTAGTAAAAAATGTCCATGTAAATTTGAGCTTAAAGAATGCTAAAAGAAGTGCAAAATAAATAAAAAGTCCAGTGTATGATGGATTAACAGAAGAATTGTAAAGAATTGACTTCAGAATCTTTGGCAATAAATAACAGAATTTAGTATTATCCATTATTGATACTAAACAATAAAGTTATATAAAGGATATATCGTGCAAAATGCCAAATTAATTGAAAATATGTTGAAATATTCCGAAAAACGTACTGTCTCTGCTGAACTGTTTTTTTAGGCTGCTTTGACAGCATTAATAGCCGGTTTCAATTACAGTGATTACATCTTTGGTAAAGATTTTCCTGCAGTTGTTAGTTGCAGAATGGTTCTGTGTCTTTTTAGTTTGGAGAAAGGTATTCGACAAGGATGCCCATTGTCTGCTCTATTAATCATCGTATGTATTGAACCTTTAGCTTGCAAAATAAGACAAACATTCTCATGGTATAAATCTCTCGAAAGTCATGAAGCTGGTATACTACTGTTTCATCATGTCAATTCGGGATTCATTTTATCTAGTACCTAATTGTGACGTCCGTCGAAAAAGGTGTAGCTACATAAAATGCCTGGTGTCTTTATCAGGCGGTCTTTATACAATGTATTACATTTTGTACCTGTATGGAATTTCCCATGTTGTTGATTTTAAGAGACCTCGCTGAACTCATGAAAACTGTTCCAGGGCCTCCGGGTTCGCCATCTGCGCAAAAATGAAAGATAATTAAACTACTGGTAGATTAGAAGAAATGTTTGTAACTTATTGTTTAAAACCTGTCAATAAAAAAGAAAATGTTACTTAAATAAATTCATAATATAAAACATTCAGTCATGCGTAATTTGAGTTGTCAAATTAAAACTATAAGTTTATATCCATAATTCATCATGTTTAGTTCTTGTGCTAAATCCCTAAACTTGAAGTTCTTTTCACGAAAACCGTGATAATGTGTTGTATACATTTAGGAATGTAGGCATACGAGTATATTTTGTAAAAATCTACAGTTCCTTAAAAAGTTGAGAAAAAAGAAGCTAAAAGAAAACAAGTCCACTCGACTTACCATTTCCAAGGATAACGTCACATAGATTTGAATGGAAATCTGTAAAGTGAATAAGAAATACTAACTTTGATGCAAACAATTACATAAATTCAATTCAATTTCATTGATACAGATTGCTGTTTATGTTTCGATTTATTTGTGTGCTTGCTTTGTCATCCAAAATTTTATTGGTAAAGACTGTCTAGTGTTAGACAATCACACAGAAAAGAATAAAAAAATCAAAGAAGCTTCTTTGTTTGCTTCCCATGTTTTCTCAAATTTAGCAAACAAGAAACTAAATACACTCCCGGAACTGTAGCCATTTTAAATTTTCATCAGTAACATATATGTGTTTTGATGAAAGAATCAATTACCCAGTTAAGAACTCTAAATGAAATATAATATTAATATTTCTTATATATTTCTATGAGATAATATTTACCTGGTTTGTATCCATACAACTCAACAGCCATTGCTATACCGTTATTCCAAGCTGTTGGTCGAAATCGTATGTTCTTAGCTTTGACTGGTACAACCAGGTCGTGCCGCACAATTCCACTTCCATCTTTATTCCCGGGAAAGATATGCACATCTGCAGCTTGTACAACCTGTTTATACCACCACAAGTTTAATAGTTTTAGTAAAAAATGTGATATGGGTTCTTACTAATATTGCGCTATCTTTATACCCTCTCTTTATAAGTATGTTTGAAAAGACTGCATACGGTTTAACTTAACAAGTTTAATGCTTTATGGCTCCATCCATGCCATAGTTGACGTTAAAACGTTTTACAAGTAATATTAATTAGTATCCATTCTTTAGAATTTTCAATTAATTTCAGATGACAGATTAATTTTTCCTGACTGTTTTTAGAAAAAATAATGGTCTTGAATGAGTCTACAACGAACTTAAACTTCGAATTTTATGACTTCGTATTCTTCTTCAAACTTGATCATATAATTAATTAACACAGTCCGCAACAATTTATGACTCCTGGTAAAGGTAAACATTTCGAAACGTTTAAATTGATATTCATTCTTTAGAATTCATTTCAATTCAATTTATTCGAGCATATATCAAATATATGTAGAACACGATCAAAATCTTAGAAAAAGGATTGAACATTACATGTATGTGAACGTAACTTTCCCTGCAAAAAACATTACGACTCCCGGTTAAGTCCCGGGGTTAAGTTCATTATTTCAATCTATACAGTCCGCAATGTACGTTTAAGTACTTAACAGAATACTGTTCTCATTCTTTATAATTCAGGTTTATTCGATTTCAGTTTATTTCCTATGTTTAAGTATTTATTTTATTTTGTAATGCAGTTACCGTTTGTGAACTCAAAATCAACCAGCGAGATTTATAAAACTTCGCATTGTAAACTTCGATATATCCGCTTACATTTTCGCTTCACGGAAATGCCAGGTCTGCTTTGTTTTGTAGAATCAGAAGAGCAAGCGCCAATCCTTATCAGCAGAGTTGGTATTATAGTACCACAAGAAATTAAAAAAATAATATGGACAGTGCTATTGACATGATGAGTACAAATATCAACTTGGCACTATTCGGACAAAAGTTTACTTTAGGTTCCATCAAAAATTTGACCCTAACATAACCCTAAACCTAACCTTAAGTATAATTGGTCCAAATATTCTCCTATAGTATTGTTACCTTGTAACTTTCAAAACCACCAGAACCATCATCGATTTCAACACTATATGATGTAACAAATTGAGGTGATCGATCACGAGGACAGTTAGAAGCGCAGCCTCTGATAGCAACGCCTGACAGGTACACCACTTCGTCCAATGATACTTGTAGCCATTGGTTGTTGTTGTTATAGTTAGCCTTCCAGAATCCAGAGTTACTGATAAGACCATTTGACGGCGTGTAACTTGAGTATCGAGATGAAGCGGTCAGCTGGTTCGGGTTGATTGTAACTCGTCCATCTACAGAACCTGTAAGATGAAGATTATACAGTAAGAAAGCAATGCAACCCGTTTACTCTTGTTTTCTATAAAGCTTGATCCAAGAGTAGGCGCCCGGGGGGAGCACCCAACTTTGGTTTTGGTATGGGTGTGCGGCCCCGATATCTGAAACCCTAGTCTAGGGAACGGAATTTTGACTCTGAAAAGGGGGTCTAGAGAACTGAAGGGGCCAAAAAATGACCATTCAGAATTAGTTTTGCGGACAACATTTGGGCTCTGAAAGTAAACATTTTTGAAATTTTGATTGAAATGGGGGTCTTGGGAACTAAATTTAAAAAAATTAGGTGCTTGAAATGGGGGTCTAGGAGGCAGCAGACAAGGCGTGAAAAGGGGTTCTTGAGGGCCGCAAATACCCGTATCACCTTTCTAGGTCAGTGCCCCCCCCC
>JXSR01S073881.1:9254-25709 GCA_000969725.1 Ophiothrix spiculata | reverse complement strand
AAGCGACGAATAAGGGGAAATTCACCTGCATGACTAATTTATAACCCCTGTTTGACGACTTTTCCACCACGTTTGACGAAATAATGTTTTCAGTGAAGAAGGCCGCACTATTTTGGTACCAGATGGGTTACAGCAGCATTAAGATAATTAAATATTTATGACAATAAAGGGGAAAGAAGCTCACAAGCAAATTATTTTCCCCATATAATGTTGTTATTATGTGTTAAATTCAATTTTGTGCCCATAATGAGGCCCGAAATGGCGGCCAAAATTTTATTTTTGTTCAAAAATAAGTTATAGAGTGGCATTAACAATAACATTAATAATGCATTTAAAACATATGTTCAAAACAATAAGGAGAAATGGCTTAAGGTTGTAACAGTATAATTTATTTATCAAACATTGTTATAAACATCCCTAAAATTCAAAATTGTGCCCCTTTCATTGTCCTTACAGTAGTATTCAAAAGCATCTCAAAGTGTCTCAAATTGACAATCATCTCATAATGTATCTAATTTTGCTCGAAAAAAAAGCAATAATAAATGGCCGCCAAAATACTATTCAATTGTTAAAAAAATAAATTAAATCAATATAAAGTCATGGTCAAAAAGCACAATAAATATAACAATAAGTGATATGGCCGACAAAATTATATTTCCAAAAGTATGTGTAGCCCCTAAAGCAATATTCCTTCATTACTTTTAAAACAGAACATTTTAAATTCTGTTTTAATGTGAATTTAATGTCACTGTAACCAGTGTCTTCGTATAAAAGGATACTTTTCCTACCATTTTGAACCTAATTTTGGTGGATATTTTGGATTTTCAAATTTCGTGGGAAATAATTTAGGGACACGGGATTCCTTTAAAAGTTATTTACATGGATTACTTGGGATATTTGATATCGTTAACGCTGCTCTAATGCGGTTTTTGAAATCCATTTTGGTGTGATGTGTAGAAATAATCTTTTTTAGTCATTTTGAACCTTAATATGTGCACTTTTTTGAATTTGAAATCTGTAAAAACCTATTATTAGACAAGATGTTTTCTGTTGCAATCATTCTGCATTGATCAGTTTGAATATTTATTGACTTCAGTGATGTTTTACAAAATTCCATTTATGCACCAAAGCATACTAGTGCTCATTTTGTTGCGTCGTTTGGGCGGCAGTTAATTTTTTAATAAACTCGTTGGCCGATATTGTTTTTATTTGTCCCTCTTTCCTTTTTCTTTTCTTTCTTTTCTTTCTTTTTTCTTTTCTTTTCTTTTCTTTCTTTCTTTCTTTCTTTTTTTTTTTTTTTTTTTTTGGGGGGGGGCCTGAGGGTTATTCTTAGGGGGGCCCGGTCAGCAATTGCTGACTTTGCTGACCGTTAAATCCGCCACTGCGAGTCTTTAGAGTACGCTTGAACTGACGAGTAGTCATTATTGGAGCAGAAATTACTGAAGGCAAATTGTTCCAGAGTTTGAAAATGATAGGAAATATGAAATATGTCTGTTTAATTTAAAGACAATCAATAGAAAAAATAGAGCAAACTGATCTTTGAATGCGTTTATCTAAAATATACATTTAACTTCCTGATAATCTTTAACGGACCATAGTTGACTTCTCACTGTTGTTTGAACCCAATAGAAATTGGGGCATTTTTTTTTTGTAAGTGTCAAAATAGATGGCACTATTCATAAAAACTCATTTTTGGATGTAGAGGGGGTATGCTGGTGTTCTGACGTCAAGACAATTGTATTTACCATTTTTAGTGAAAATCCTTACAGATTAGGCAACATAACTAATGATCAAATTAAATTAATTATTTGAAATATGTGACCCGTCATATCGAAAGGTACCTTAAGGTCGGCAAAATTAAAATTGATTTTTTGGTCTCATCTGAAAGATTATATTTTAAGCTTTAAAATGACACATTGCTTTTGGTTATTGGATGTTCGATTACAAAGTTACATCCAAATTGGTAAAAGGTATCGGGCTGATTCCGAAAACTAAAGTTCTGAGAAAATCAAGTTTAAAGTTTCTGTACTGGTTAAACGTGAATGGAGAGAGGATTTTTATTTCGGTTTTTAAAACAGTTGTCTTATGTTTTGGATGTTGGAACCTGATTAATATGATAGAATACACTTCAAAGATAACGTTTCTGATGAAATTAGAAATTCGACCTTGGACGTGATTTTTTACTATGCTCAGCTTCAATGGCCTGTATCTCGTAATTTACTATGCCGGTATTAAGGTACCTTTCGATATGACGGGTCACATATGTATAGCGCCTTCATTTTTGCAGAAATCTGAATTTACAAGAAATACCACTAAATAAGCTCAAAATTAAATCAATTAAAATCAATCAAAATGAAATAAGATTTAAATAATTGGTTCTAAACTTTATTATGCAACACATTCCACTTATTTGTACTGCTTTTTCAACTATTTTTTGTGAAGAAAAATATCGATTTTGGTTTAAAATGAATAAATGTCCACCTCCACATCAAACAACAGTGAATTCTGGAAATCGAAGTTCATTGAGGTGTCATTGTAATCCATATAACTATATAATTTTGCAAAGATTTGAAAAAGCGAAAGTGACAAGCACCTGCATTTACATTTGTTTTTGGATGGACAGTCACAAATGTATTAATGTCTACTAAATCAAACAGTCTACTGTCACATATCAATTTCAAAATGACCGCTAAAAAATAGAATATTGTTTATAAAAAAATGGAAAAACTCTTTAAATGCCGAATATCATAAACTATCAATAGAAAGGAACGTTGATGGTTACAACAAGATCATTGTAAACTACCTCCTCCGAGTAAAACCGATAGATCGCTATAGTCCTGGAGCTGCCATAAAGTCCTGCATTAACTTACTCCGCAGAGAATTTGAATGTTTGACCAATGCATAGGACTTCAAAACCTTACAAGATGGAAAATTCCAAACCCTGAAACTCTTGGTACAGCCATTTTTCAAAATAGCCGCCAAAATAGCATATTTTCATTATAAATCATTAATTACAAACTTGTAAATCACTTAATACCCAAAGTAATCATTCTGAAATTCATTCATTTAAAATTTATTTCAATATCATTTATATTGACAAACAATCAGAACACTTTAAAAAACATTACACATTATTTGCCTTAAACTTTTGTACCGTTGATTTTGACATTTCACCGGTAATAAATCATCCAATATTTAGTCCACAACCCACTAAGTGTCCATTTTTCAATAACTTGAAGGACAGTAAATATATGCCTTGAGGGCATCATTGTATCCTTCACAACCCTCAAAGTAGACCACATGGCAGTGGGTAGGCTAAACATTGGATGATTTATTACCTGTGAAATGTCAAAATCAGTGGTACAAAAGTTCAAGGCAAGTAACGTGTAATGAACAATAAAATCAAAACATGATATTGAGGACAAAATTGAAAGGCCAAAAAGACCTGAGTTAATCATGCCCTTCAAACCTAATGTTGCAACGAACAAGAACAAACCAATTTGCAAGAAATACAAAAGGAACGATCAAACAAACCACACACGATATGCCCCAAAGAAAAAAAAACTACTCATATTTGCACTGTAATTTTGATTTCATTCGATTTTTTAAAAGTTTGATATTATTTGAATGTCTAATATTTTTGTTCAAAGAGTTCCAAAAGATTGGCGCACAATTTCTAATAGCTGTTCCTTGTTAAGTTAATACTATAATCCTGGGCATTTCTAGTTGAATATCTGTGTGTTTGATCATACTTTGTAAAGTACGCTGAAAATATACGTGGAAGTAGGTTTCTTGAGTACACTATATTAAAAAAAAAATAAGAGGACCAGTGTGACTTTTATAGTGGCTTTTGTAACAGTCCTGATAGCCCATATTTGTAGTTTTAAAAAATATCCAAGTACATTGTGCACGAATTTCCACATATTAAAACACCATAGTTAATATAGGACATAATAAGGGTACAATACAAAAATACAATATATTTTCAGAAACAAAATGTTTCATCTTGGTCATCATTCTAATATTTTATGTTATTGGTTTTGTTATGAAATCTATGTGATATTTTTTCATCAATTATTACACCTAATAACCTAATAATTGTGTTGAACTTACTCTTTTTATGGACACACCAAGCTCTATATTCGAGATGGTTTTGTTATCGGAATTACTGCCTGTATTGTTATGACTGAATTTCGAGATGTTATAGTTAGTTCCCAACACCATGTAATTAATTAGTCTTACTTGCATTTATTGAGAGTTTATTAGCTTGGAACAAGTTACAAATTTCAGAAAGTTCGTTATTGCTTAAATCAATTTGTGATTCAATATCCGAGTGTGAGAACAAGAGGGTAGTATCATCTGCAAATAGAATAAGTTCCAAGTAAAGAAGTTGTATTTACAATATCGTTAACATAATATGAAGAGTAATGGCCCCAGTATTGACCTCTGAGGGACTCCACAATTGATACTTTTTTGTTTGTTTGGAGTCATGCATTTGATACCTCACAAATTGTTTTATTTTGTCTAAGTAATTGCTAAACCATTCCAATACAACACCTCGAAATCCACAGTGTTCTGATTTGTGTAAAAATACTTCATGTTTTATGGTATCAAAGGTTTTAGAAAGTCTAAGAAAATGCCATTTGTAGTTTCGGCGGGGTTTTTTTTCACTTGCATCGGATACTTTATCTACTGATATTATTAATGCTATGTACGTTGAGTGTTGAGGACGGAATCTAAACTGTTTATCATTTAAAATTCCGTATTTATCATTATAATCTATACATCTATTAAATACTAGCCGTTCTAACATTTTTGAGAAACTTGGCAGCACTGATACCGGGCGATAATTGGACAAGATTTCGGGGTCGTCTTTTTTTTAGATGGGTTAAACCTTTGCTTTTAACGGGTCTAGGACAAAGCCAGTTGCACAGCGATATTAATGTATTGATAACGTACCAGAATAATGTTGCGCTAAGAACACATAACATACAGTCTGCGCACACTCCGAACACACTACAAATAGCTACAATCAGTCAGCGCAAACGCTGAACTGATATTCTGGTCGTACCTTGATTCGCCTTTCATCCTTGCAAAGCTCCGGGGCAAAGCTGGGCGAATCGATAGAAAACACGTGCGCTAAGCTCTCTTGTAAACGATCAAATCAATCAAAAGATTGAATGTCTGTTCCTCTTTACCCGGGGAGGGGGTGCGTGGAAGATTACACAGGTATTGAGAAGATGGGGATAGGCCTATACGGCATCGAATTCTATCTTGTGCTGTGTGAGTTGCACATAATAGGTTATCAAATTTAATCTGGCATCTTCGGAAAGGGTCTGTATCAAATTAATAAAGAATATTTTGGTTGATCATTATAGTGAATTTTAAACTATTAAAAAAAATGCTTCTAACATGTAAACTTGAATATGCCTAGAGTGATCACTCCCAATTTGCATTCTCTTTTCACTCAGAATAAAATATTCCTCGTACAAGAGTGAAATTTCACTCCTTAAAAGAGAGAATTTCACTCCTTAAAAATAAACTTCACTCGAATAGAGAGAATTTAACTGGAATAGAGAGAATATCACTCGAACAGAGTGGAATTTTAAAAAAAGGATGACTTATTAAGGCAGAATGAAATTCTACTCGTTTACATTACATTAAGATTAGAATTGTTAAAATGTTGTAGGCCTAGTGCTAGTCATGAAACAGTTACATTTTACTATTTTTGTAATAATCATTACGTCACTCTAACATTTGGTATTAAATAATTTGTTTATTTGAAAAGTTTGGCCGCGCATAGTGTAAACAGGTATGACAGGTAGTTGTCTCGGATAAGACAGCATATATCGTTTCACTCATTTTGGGTTTATAAACATGATAAAGATAAAGATAATGGTGCTCACTGGTGGGGTCAAGACATGAAGATGTTTGAAAAGTAAATAAATTGCCAAAATCCTGAGTAAAGTCCATGTAACGTTCGGTAACGTTTGTGACCGCGCACGGAAATGGTTTTTTGCTCCTAATGACTTCAAAGTACAATTTCTCTGAAGTGTCAACGATTTTTTTATTGCGCCTTACACCGATTATGGGAAACATATTTACAAATATTTCATAAAAATTACAGAACATTATATCGCCAGGAATTATTTTAATGCATTGTTTTGTGTTGTAACGTTTGGTAACGTTTGTGACATTTTGGTGTAACTTTTTGGTAACGTTTGTGACATTTTTGAAACAAAACATGTGCTTATTCATGCACGGATATACAAACTTTACCATTTCTGATTGGAAAATACTTCTCACGTACCAAGTAACAAATGTATGACTAAAAAACATGTTTATGTGGTCGAATAAAAAAGCTGATTTTTTGCTTGAATAAAAAAAAAGGTTCAGTTTCCACTGGAATAAGCCAAATATCAGTTATCCCTGCCAAGAATCCAGCATCCGGCATTCAGTAACAGCTGTTATGTAATATCTTGGTAGCCCTTGAAATGAAATTCAGTCTTGAAGTGTATACGCGTAATCCGATTATCACCCTAACAACTGGTTCACGCTTTCTAGTTTTGAACAATGATCGAAATGATCACCACTCAAAAGTATAGGATACACCGTTGTAGGGGATGTGCGTGAACCAGTTACTGGGGAAGTTACATAATCACTACGATACTGAATTAGCTCTTATGTGTGGCATTATCAGTGTAGCGTAATAAAATACATTCAAAATATTGATGCTTAATCATTTCATTTTAAACAGGCCGCTTTTAAAGAACAAAGACATTAGCTATTAATGATGATCATTACGATACGCATGAGTACATGGTTTCCGTCTATTGAATAAAACTGTTTACACACCAGTATCTTGATCTTGCTCAGGTCTATTAAGTAATGGTAACTTTGCTTTGAGATACGAAAAAGAACGACAAACATCCAATTTCCAAAGTTGGCAAAATTGAAAATAAGTTGGCATTTGGCGTTGCTGCAAATGTCTTAGGTAAGGTGCCATTAACACTAGAAAACTAGCGGATTATCTGACAAAACTAGCCAAAACATATAATTTCAGATTAAAAATACCTTTCATTTTCATGAAAATAAATATTTCAATAAAAATACAGTTTTTTTAAATATACAGAACTCGCTCAAATTTTAGTCGATTTTCGTCATCTAAGAATATTTCTGTTCAGTAAAGTGCTCTCAATATGTCTCTTTGCATGAATAGTGACCGTTTTTCTGCATGAGACAATCGGAAGCTTATAAAATTATCGTGGATGTTCGGCAAAATTCGGAAATGTTACTGAACCAGTAGGATAGTGAACGGATGGCGTGCTATTATTTTGGCTGTATGAATATCGCTGTGAGTTGCTAGTGGAAGATTGAAAATGTCAGCTAGGGGCTTAGATATGACAGGTGCAACCCTTTTTAGAATTAAATTACTGATATCATCGTGGCCAGGACTTTTGTTTTGATAAAAGGCTCAGTCCCTAAATCGTCTCGCTCGGCTGAACGTCATTTTTACTGCAAGTGTTTACCTTTACACATATCAGAATATCACATTTTTTTGCTTAAATGTGGAATAGAGTCTATAGTTTATACATGAATCTTTACTAGTGATTTCACGTCCAATATCAAGGTCAAAATGACGTCAATAGACAACTTCGAAAATATGACGCTTTTTTATTTTCGCCGAAACTTCATAATTTCATGATGTCTGAACACTTCGATTGTTTTCAAATTTTGACAGATTGTAGGCTTGATATTTTTTATTGAATTACAAATAATATTTTATCTATTTATCTGATTTTGAATGATAATGTAACAAACCAGCGTTGTTTTGCTTGAAAATTCGGGACGTGAATTACGACTCTGAGATCGCTCCGTTTTAGCTGTGAATTGCCTGTTTTTAGTATCTACATTATCTACATTTTGTCTGATATACGCATTCGCATAATTGACCATTCCATTGAGGCAGAAATTGCAATTTGTATGTAAACAAAAGAAAAATACGGCATTCTAATGAATGTTTATATTTTATATTTTAGTTCACGATTTCAACGCTGCCTGGATAGCTCAGCGGTTGTCCCTTGCTTCGTAATGCATAACTAACCTCTGCCATACACCATCGTTCGAGTCCCTGCAATTGCAGAGGAAACTATTTATCTTTCCATAATTAAAACATAGTTAGGATTCACATTTTCCTAAGCAGATGGAGGTCATTTACCCTTAATCTTGTTCACTATCTTTATAACATCTTCTGCAATGACAGGCCTCATAAAAAGCAACTATCATTTGGATTATTTAGATATTCAAAGTAGTCTTTTCCCTAGTGAATAATTTTTGAGTCCAGTTTTGGCCCAATGTTCACAAAAAAAGTCATTGAATGATTCTGTAATTGAGTCTTGATTTGTTACTGCTTACCATCATCTGTTTGAAACTACATTGTTGCTGATGAGTATTTCCCTTAAAAAAATATATCTATAGTAGCCACTAAACTTCTATTTTCCACTGAAAAATAATTAGAGCGACTTCAAAGACACTGAATAAAAAAGAATGGCTCTAAGTGTTACAATATAAATCTCTCTCCACAAATCATACTGTTCTTTGTTTTTCATCCAGGTGGAGCCAAAGATGAAATTTAAAATTGCTATCAAAATAATATTACATTCGTCAAAATGGATTGGACCGACATTAAACAGAATAAGCAACTTTGTATCTTTCAAATAATTAATGGATTATGGTTTCAGGGGATACAACAGAGACCTTTTTTATAACTTTGAACTTTTTTTGAGAGAGAACAGAGCCCAATGGTGAGCAAACGTTACAATAAAATCATAGAGTAGACCATTGGCTTTTACAGGATTTTTGATTTGTTTAATTTGGATCTCTATATCAAAAGTTACTGCACATTTTGTAAAGACCAAAAAAATGTTGATGGTCCGATTTGTTAATCTGTAAAGTTTTACCTCTGGTGACGTCATTGGGCACACGTTGAATGGAAATTGCTAAAAACATCACATGATTAGGAGAAGCATCCCCATTTCATGACATAAGAACTCAATTTAATGATGATCTGCTGATATTAAGCAGATTGTTGCGTCTGGTTTAGTCAACCTGTTGCGTCCCCTTGACGGGTCAGATGAATCATTAAGTCTTAAACTCCTTTTTCTTCAGTTTTCTTCTGTGTTTTCGGTTAAAGACTTATTATTGGTTGACATCTTTCATTAGGATCATTTTTATCGACTCTTTTGGTAGACATTGTATCCTAAACTACCCATTTTTTGCACCAGAAGTAACAGAGTCAAGGAATATGAAGGTATCAGGAAGATCCGTACTTTAATTGATCATTTTGACTGAACTTAAAATATCACTTAATGTTAGGTACATGTTTACTATGATTTAATATTTTGGCAACCATTTTTAATATTTTTTTATTTGCTCGTTGCATTAATATTGGGACAAGCTGTATATTCAGCGGGTATATTTTAAGATGTGTACAGATTTTCAAAAAGTTTAAACATTCCTGTAAAATATATATTTTTTTTTTGGTAATGATTTTGTTGTTAACAATAAGTGAATCTATGGAATTATTTTCACCTTGCTTTTTTTTTTCTAAATTCAAAACGTACTTAGACGATTTCTCACCCTGTTTTACCCATAAGGCTCTTGATCGAATTTGAGCTCATTTTGCTTGATATTCATAATGTTTTTCTAATTCTTGTACTAACTCAGCATGCTTGATGTTTAATAATGGATCATCACTTGCTTGGTCTATTAAATTAGATGTGTTTTGAAGTTCATCTTGAATAATATTTTCCTCCTGTTTTGTGTTTATTTTTCTCGGAATTTTTAATCTAAAATTCTGCAGAAAATTCTTTGAATATTATTTTCATTAAACATTCTTTTATCCGTATTTGAGTTGCTATGATTAATAACAAACGATTGAATAATATATAATATACCTCTTTTTATGATTCGTCCTTGAGTCTTCTCCATAGTCCATTACCACGTGTATTTATTGATACTAACATTGATAGGGTAATTACTCGGTGATCTGTTTTAAAAGCAGGTTTTAAATCTGAACCACGAACATCAGTTATAAATGTTTCAGACAGAAAAAATATTGAAGACTTTTGTTTTTTTGAGATAATGAAAGATGCATCATCTCGTATGAATGTTTCTTAACCCTCTAACATTCAGAGCAAAAAAGTCAATAGTCTTCTCCATCATTAAGATTAAATAAATAAGATTTTTTTTGAAATAACTGATGGCACAAATATGTGACAATTTAAATATTCATATTACTTTTTTTTATATTCTTTTTGTTTAATTATTATTATCATAATAGAATACTCAAGTTGGGTTTCACACATGTATTAAAGAAAATAAGAAACCAGTTCTCTTCTGAATGATCATGATTCTGATCAAGTTTGTTGATACTAAGATGTTTTTGTTTTGTTTTGTTTTTTTGACTTTCGAGCTTTTGTGGTGTGTCCACCCTGGCCGGGGGAAACTCTTACTGGTTTCTTTTTCACTCGTGTCTTCTCCAAATCATCATCAGCCGGGGCTGCAGTAAAAACTGATGTTCCCTTTCTAGTGACTATGTTTCCATCAGAAGAAGAAGCGAACAAATAGTTGGTGATCTAATTGACGCCCGCCTTTAAGCCAGAAGTAGAGGTTGATTCTTCCGTTTCTGATGTTTGAACTTCAGAAGAATAATTTTCTTCCTCCATATCCGATATGTCCGAAGCTGAGATGTTATCGAGGACACTGAAGATGTTTTTAGTGGGAAGAGGGCTGTGAGTTTTTTGTGTATCAACTGTGTTTGCCTCTTCATTTTCCTCGGCATTTTCCAGAATATTTCTGCGAACCTGCTGAATTTCTTCTACTATGGTGTCCTCAGTAGAAGTGGTATCAGAGAATTAACCATCGGATGGGCAATTATTTGGCTGAGCAGATTGGTCGGTAACAGGATTTTCAAATAGTCTATTTTCAGGCGTATGGGTAACATTTCTGTTACGTTGTTGGTATACCTTGCCTTTCCGAAGGAGATGATGGTTGGTAAGTCATGAATTGGTTTTAGAACAATATAGAAAAATCTTCGTCCAGTAAGGAAACGGGTGAGTTTATTCTCAGCATCTCGGCACTTTTAATCAAACATACATGTATTACTTGTCAGTTTATATCCCATGCTTGTAATTCTATCTTCAATGCTGTCATTACTATAAGAAAGGGGTACATTGCTGATGGAGATCCTAACCATAGGAACATTAGGATCTCTAACATAGGGGTTGCTGTCAAGAAGTTGCACTGCGGTTCCGCGCAACGTAATTCCTTCTACCAGGAGTGTATTACGAGCCTCAGGATGTTGTAAATTGTTCAAAATTTTAATTCGCCATAGGTTTCCAATTCTTTGTGACCTTCAATTGTAAATTTGCCGGTGACGTTTTCGGCTGCAAGGCATACTTTTAGTTTTTGAAGTTCATTGTCAGTAGGCCCAACTACGTTGTTATTCTTGAATAATACAGGCAGTATGGGCGGCAAAGCATTTCGTTTATTCAATAGGCCGAATTCATAAAAGTAGCAATTGCTATTTCTATAGCTTTTTCTTGAATATCTATTCTTAAAAGCTAGCATTGACTTGCAAGAAAAAGCTCTCTCAAGGCCACAGAAGCTTTTTCTAATCCCTTCCAAGTAATTGCTCGTCTGGTTAGCAATTGCTTACATTTGTATTCAAAAAGCTGACCTTTTGCTTACAACATGTAGCAATTACTTGCATTTTACCAAGATCCTATACGAGGAGCTTAGCACTGGTATACATTCATGATTTCTGCTATATTTGTGCTGCGTAAGAAAAAACACTGAAGTATACTAGTGTTGCGTTACTATAGATTACATAAATCATGCTATTTGTTGAAAACTACGACAAATTGATACTGAAAATGAGGAGTGATTTGCTGTAACATTTACGGTCTGAAAAATATCACGCGGTAAACAAAGCAATTTCTAACTTCATGTAAGCAAAAGCTAGCCTGCCTATTGTTTGTTTGGTAGCTTTTTCTTGTCTGGGTCGATCCCAGACAAGAAAAAGGTATTAGTCCAAGCTGAAGGTCGTGAATATGTTTTTAAGCAATTGCTAAGGCTAAATCTTTTTCTAGTCTAGCTATTGCTTTTTCTTAATGTCTTTTTCTTGCCAGCAATTGCTACTTTTATGAATTCGGCCTATTGTGAATACAGTATAAAACAGCAAGCTACAACTAGACATAGACCTGTCCTTGAAGAGTCAGGAACCCTGCCGATTATCCTTTTTATAAGACCCTTGCATGCATAGATCATAATTTGACCTCTCTTATGACCTTTGCCCCCGAGGAAAGGTCAGCCAACGGGGTCACAATTGACACTTTTTGTCGCTGCTCCAAGACGAACAATTTGACACCTTAATCTTTGAAACCGGACAAAATTGAAAATGTGACATTTCTTATGACCTTTGACCCCCAGGGAAAGGTCGGAAATGGGGTCACCATTGACACTATTGGTCGCTGGTCCAAGACTAACAATTTGACACCTTAATCTTTAAAATCGGACAAAGTTGAAGATTTGACCTTTCTTTTGCCCTTTGACCCCCAAGGAAAGGTCGATCATGGACACTTTTGATCGCTAATCCAAGACGAACATTTTGATACCTTAACCTTTGAAATTTGACAAAATTGATAATTTGACCTTTCCATTGAGCTTTCTTTTGACCTTTGACCCCAAAGGAAGGGTCGGGCGACGGGGTCATCATTGACACTTTTGATCGTTGGTGAGAGACGAACAATTTGACACCTCAAACGTCGAAATCAGACAAAGTTGAAAATTTGACCTTTTTTACTTGACCTCTGTGACCCCATATGACCCCATATATTGTTTTAATCCAATAATTTTTGTGGACAATCAAGACGTTTCATGTCCCCAAATTTCACGACCATACCTCGTAACGTATTTGAGTTGGAACTGTTTTCGTGAAAATTAAGTTTTTGAACCCGTGACCCCTACTTGACCTTTGAGGGGTCAGGGGTCAGGCGACATGAATGGGAGGTGACCCTGGTCCCTTCAGCCAAGTTTGATATAAAATTGGATGGATTGAGCATGATACAAAAAGATATTGGACGAGCTATGAGTTTTACGAAATATCGTGCGAGACGCGCAGCGTCGAGCTCGATATTTCTAAAACTCATAGCGAGATCAATATGTTTGAGTATCATGCGAAAAATTCCATCCAATTTTATCATTATTATGTTCAAAATCTGACATTTTGTTTTCTGTCCGATATCCCTGTCCGATTTTTTTGGAAATCGGTCAGCTCAGAACATAATAATGATCAAAATCGGTCATTGTATGCCAGAGATATAATACATCAAAATTTTTGCCATAAGAAAGAAAGAAAGAAGAAAGAAACACGTCAAAAACAATACCCTGCCGAAGCCTTCGTCAGGGTAACAACGTGTATTATCATGTGCACTGGTCAATGGTGCGAATCTAAGGCCTTGTATCCATTGACTGTACCCATACTCCGTGTGCCCTTGTCTCGTTTCCCATTGTTAACTTTGTAATTGTGCAGCGCAACACAAACAATAAACTTCGTTCTGCTTAATAATCATATCAGTTGCCTATGTACGGCAGATGATTCCTATGACCTGGCAGCACAACAATCAACATGTTCATACTTGGTGAGCACCAGGTAATAGGAATATCTTCCGTACACAGACCACTGATATGATCACTAAGCAGAATACATGTTGCTCCTTGTAGCATATCTGATGTATGCTATTTGTACCAGATCGCACGTGTTGGGCTAACTATCATAAATGTGACATCACTACTTTCCCGGCGTATGGGATGGTGAGTCATTAGACTCTCATAAGGGGAGACGCGCAACGTCGAGCCTTATGAGAGTCTAATGACAAGCAATCCCATACAATGATACATTATATCTGATAATGGTCTCTATTGAACCGTTTATCACAAGTCTTAGCAGTGAGACATTATTCAGAAGACCACGAGATAAACTTTATGGTAATGAGTCACTCACAGCTTTACAACAGCCGATGACAAGCCCTAGTTGAAAAGTAAACCAAGCAGAAAATTAGACCCTTGACCCATAGATAATGCTTGACCACGCAAATATTTAGGATACCGGAATCAATATCTCTATCCGCTACACTGAACTTGCATAAAGAACGGGTCAGTCATAAACGTAAGCTATGAATAATCAATATTGGCCTTGCTAACATCTGTATGGCTCATTCCAAAGTAACGTTTGTGACCGAAAAATTGGAAAATTTCACTTTTAAATGGCCACAGAACCTAGCATAAACATTATATCAACGAGTTTGTTGTTGATAATGGTGCTCACTGATGGGGTCAAGACATGTATATGTTTGATAATTGAATCAATTGCCAAAATCCTGAGTAAAGTCCATGTAACGTTCGGTAACGTTTGTGACCGCGCACGGAAATGGTTTTTTGCTCCTAATCACTTCAAAGTACAATTTCTCTGAAGTGTCAACGATTTTTTTATTGCGCCTTACACCGATTATGGGAAATATATTTACAAATATTTCATAAAAGTTACAGAACATTATATCACTTGGATTTGTTTTAATGCATTGTTTTGTGTTGTAACGTTTGGTAACGTTTGTGACATTTTGGTGTAACTTTTTGGTAACGTTTGTGACATTTTTGAAACAAAACATGTGCTCATTCATGCACGGATATACAAACTTTACAATTTCTGATTGGAAAATACTTCTCACGTACCAAGTAACAAATGTATGACTGAAAAACATGTTTATGTGGTCGAATAAAAAAACTGATTTTTTGCTTGAAATCAAAAAAGGTTCAGTTTCAGATTTTGATATTTGTTTTTAAATGTTTTACCATTATTACGTAAAACGCTGTCATCAGGTTCGGATCTAATTCTATAGGCCAATTTGATTTAGATATCAAGGTTATCAATTTAATTTGCTGACTTCATGACTGCATAATATAGAGATGGTCAACACGCCAACGGTAAAAATCGAATTTCCAAGGGACATTTTAAGTGGCAAAACAAATGTGTCACACCTTTATTTTCCGTAAAATGTTTTGTAGAGCCGGTGTTCTACCTCAACAATAATAAAAAAAAATCAATTATTCAGGATATGTTGATAATTTGGGGTCAAAAACACACTTTCAAATTTGGCACTTATTGGTGATTGATGGCGACACACGGCTAAATAGAAATACACAACCCCTTGTGACAAAAAATACATTAAAATAAAGATAATTACACTCTGAACACGGTTCTGAAAGAAAAATTGAAAAAAAGCAAATAGTTTTTGAAATATGGCGATAAAAATGTCATATGCGCATGCTCACAGGGACAGTTTGTGCAATAGGGATTAAAAATATACCCATGTATATCAAAGTAAACTTAAAGTAAATGCATTTTACAAAGACAATAAATACTACGTATATTACTTTGTTTATAGTTCACACTTTATTAATAAATCAATTCAATTATCGTCTGACACAAATCTGATACAAAGACAAATCAAAACCCACCATTCAGTCCGATTACCCCCCCCCCAATCAGACTCTACCATGTGTACGAAAAATGTTTAGTATTCTCCTAACTTTTATACCGGGCTTTTGCAAGTCATCATGGTCATAGAGCGTATCGCTGTTGTTCGATTGCCGTATAATCTTCCCGTGGTTTAACTGCTATCGAGCCGATCATGACTCTTGCGTCTTGCGGAAAGGTACAAAACAAGGGCTTTATAGGTCGTGCCTTATCTATATGATATGAAGTTGACATTTTAAGATTCCTCTTCAAAACACGGTCAGTTTGATATGCGAACCTTGTAAATGTTATATTAAATTCCTTTTTTTAGATAGAAAAAAATCATTTTCCAATTCTTTAAAGGTATTTGAATAATTATTCTTAAACATTTATCATCTCTAGTAAGCCTTATTTAAAGTAGCATCAGATTTAACAACATTGTATATGTTACACTCTAATAAACTTAGAAATAAACCCGAGATCTGACCGAATGTATTTCTCAATGTTTTTGAATACGTGAAGGTTTTTGCTTAGCACGCAACGGTTTCGTTTCACTGAAAAAACTACACAGCGAAGAAAATGAGGCTCGATAATTGAACTGCACTAATCACTAACAACAGGTGAGTCATGTTATGTCAATGCAGATGAGTGGCATTCAATTTTAATGACGGAGTGACAATTCCCAAAGTGTATTATCACTTCCCTGGGCGTAAGTCGGATTGACCAACTTGTCGCCGTGCTTTCATGTTAGGTAAAACATGACGGTATGCGATTTTCAATTATTTTTTTTAATTACCAGGTGTCCCAAAAAATGGTTACATGTAGGAAAATGACCGTGTGCTAAAACTGTAGTAGTTAGAGAAACAAAACTTTGCATA
>JXSR01S073880.1:56522-72812 GCA_000969725.1 Ophiothrix spiculata | reverse complement strand
TATAAAGACCATTTTGCGTAAATGTGGGCTGCCGCGGCAAAAGAATGCACATGTCGGCTCGTATATGTCGCTCATTTTCTAATGCATAAAACTAACATAAATCTGGGCCCGCACCTGAAAGAGCTGTACCTGCAACCCTATGACGAATATTATTGTCAACACAAATTTTTTTGGGGGGTGGAATATATATGTGAAAAAATAACGCGCGCACAATGTTACGCCGCGCAAAATTTTCGGACAAATTTGTTTATTTTGGCTAAAAAACACCTAAAATAATGATATTCAGTAGTGAAATACGCGCGAAGCGCGCAAAATTTGTACTTTTTATGTCAAAATGATCAATAAAAAGGGTTGGTTGAGAGAAATTTGCGCCTAAAGCTTTTTTCTGGGGGGGGGGCAAACTGGGGTCAAAAAGTATTTTGTGGGGCAAATGCCCCGTGGTGGTGCCGCCACTGTATCCACGACGAACGTTATTATGTAAAGACAAAAGAATGGTCAATTTAAAACCAAAACCATGCAATTAGCCTATATTACCAAAGTCAAATTCTAAAGAGATAATAGTGCCACTTTTTCATATCTGTCAGTTAAACTGCAGATGCCAAAAAGTTCATTTTGTAATTAGAGATTGCGATGAGTGAAATAAGGGCACATATAATAACAGTGAATTGAGGGTTATTTTCCAAACGACCCTGTTTCTACCATGATTCCGACTGCTGAGATGTCTTGGTATATCTGGCGTAATGAAATGTTTGTTTTTGCTTAGAGTTCTTAGCTTGCGGAGTTTGAACCCTACCTGGTATGTGAATTATTGTGAATGTACAGAATATATTGTGACAAATTGGAACTTGGATTTGTCCTAAGCGCAGTGCGACGGGGTGCACATATATGTGCGACAGATAATCTATACATTTTATTCTGTATGGTAAGATTTAAGAGTGAAAAGTGAAAGATTTGTTATACCTATATCTGGGTCAGGAATGAATCGAGGTTAGAGACGAGCGGTTTTTGGTAGTAGCTTTCTGTAAAGTAAAATAGTCATCAATCACGTCGGTGCCACTACCATAGATAATACTGTGTTTACTCATGTTGATGTAAAGCCAGATCTTAAGGAGGCAAACTCTCCTTGATGCCACACTCTTAGAAAGAAAGTATCAAATATGAGACAAAAAGGATCAATTTTGATCCTTTTTAGGTATCAAATATGAGCTTATCCTTTAAGGATCAAAGTGATCCCAAAAAAAGGATCAAAAATTTTGATCCGAAAAAGGATCAAATATTTCTTATAAAAAAGACCTGCAAAAAACATCACACTGAAGTGACGCTAGCAGGGTTTGAACCCACGCCGCACTCATACCTGCTGGTAATTACGCGAGACCTAGGCTCTTACCACTCGACCACGCCGGACTGTGTGATGATATCAACGTATTTATATATGTTACACCATTGCATACATTCCCCGCTGTGTAGTGGATATTGGGTTGTACTCAAATATGGAACAAAAGATACGTTGGATCCAAACGCGGTATCAAATATGAGCTCATCCTTTCCGTATCAAAGTAAACCAGAAATACGGATCAAAACTTTGATATTGTAATCAAAAAGGATAAAAATAAAATGATCCTAAAAAAGGATCAAAAATGATCCTTGTGAATTTGATCCATTTGTATATATTGATCCGCAAAAGGATCAAAAGTGATCCTTAAAGGATCAAAAGTGATCCTTAAAGGATCAAAATAAAATGATCCCGAAAAAGGATCAAAAATTTGATCCCGGCCTTCTAAGAGTGCAGTTATTATCTATTCATGATACCTAATGGTTTATTGCAGTTTCAATTTAAGTTTTTCCAGAAGAAAACAGAACCCCGATCAATCATTTCTTTCTGGCGAACAAAAGCTTACAATAATCATCATGACGGCAGCCAGTCATGTATATAGACCATTTTGCGTAAATGTGGGCTGCCGCGGCAAAAGAATGCACTTGTCGGCTCGTTTATGTCGCTCATTTACTAATGCACAAAACTAACATAAATCTGTGCCTATTTCATAAAGATTTTAATCAAGCGTGCGTTTGATTGAATCAAGCGTACGTTTGATTTCAAACGTAAATTTACATTGTATCAACCTATTTTACGCTTGATAAATCAAACCTACGCTTGATTCCAATCTATCTAATCCAGATATGCTACAATAGCAACATGTATATAGAGATGACAACTTCATCCTTTTGCCAGGGCGGCTCACGCACGAATATTTACATGATGTCACTCTTCTTAAGATAAATCCATGTTAGGGTATTGCAGAGATATTGGGGATTAATCTCATGGAATGGGATGCTTGCATTAAATGTTTTGGGAGTAGAAGCTAAAAGAACTAAAAAGAGCTTTTAAAAGTACAGTATAAATTAATAGAAGACGAAGAAGAAGAAGAATATGCGGCTTTAATAGTGTGTCTAAATTTGGGCCAAACTCTCTAAGCGCAGCCTATGTTGCCTATTATTACGGTGCAACTCGGCAATTGTGCAACCGCAGTCTGCACTTCGATTGTAACATTTCCCATAAGAACCTCCAATATCGGTCGGATTTATCGCAATTGAGATTAAATGTCTTGCTCAAGGACATAACCTGTTGGGCCGTAGCAGGGCTCGAACTCGCGACCTGCTGATTCTGATTACTCCGCTTTTCCACTAGACTATACATGAGCTCTCTATGTATAGACCGGTAACAAGCATTTGACGCGATGTAAATACTGATTCAATTCAACAATGTGCAAATTATTTAGCGCCAAGTTCAATCTGTTTTTAATTCGAAATGATCATCAAATGTTAATAGTTTTTAGCAACATTATCATTTTGTCAATCAATAGTATATTAACATAGTATGTATGAAATCATAATGTGTTATGTGTCCCTTGTTTGTTGTTTGTGCATACACATAATTGTTTTAATTTCGTCTTGGACCATGTTTTTAAAATTCCCGCCACAGTTCTCACAATAAAGAAAGTAACAGACCAGTGGTAACCTTTTTATTGGTTGTCCCTATCAATACTATACGCTATTCCAAATGCAATAAAATACAATAAGAATTCTGATATTACGTAAACTCGTGTGCTAATGATAATATATAAGCAGTATTATGAATCTGAGATATATATTCCGTATGACATATAATAAACTCTAAGATTAGTTCATATTTTATAAATGCCCTAGAGGTAAAACTTCAAAATTCCCATAAATACTTTTTATGCTTTATTGGATTTATTCCTCTTGGGTTATTTAGGAAATCCGTCTTCAGAATTCAATTCCTTCAATTGGAGGAACCGCTATCTTCAACCTCTCTTTACGAGTGGATTAGATGTTGTGTATAGAGATTTATTTGGAATCATGTTTGTATATATCTTTTAAGTTTTCATAAATCGTTGGATGGCAAATGTCCGTGTCTAAAATTATCGATATGTATAAGACCATTAGATAGAAACTAAATATATATGTACCAAATAAAATAGAAATTTAAAACTCTGTTTTCATGACGAAAAAAAGATACAGGAATATGATCCAACAACTCAATACCTTGTTAATATAAATAGGCAAGACAGTACTATACGGACTATTAAAAAAACCATAATTACTGTCATAGATTGGATCAATCATAATTGATCGTGATTAATGTTTTAAGACACCCAAACCTTAGTATACCATATGAACTATATAGGAAGATGATGATTTTTGTATTTTTGTATACATTGTGTTGTATCCTATATCAATCGAAAAGAAAAAATGCTGACTGTAATGTCATTTCCCGGATTTGAATCAGACATTAGGCAAAGTAAACATTTGGTTAGCTAGCACTGGCAATAAACAAACGGAATATAAATTGAACATTTTGGTTTTTTTTAACATTTCTCTTCCAGCAGCCTCAATATAGATTCAAACTAGTTTGAGACATTCCTTATTTATATTTTCAAAGCAGGTATTCGAGGGGTGTTTCAATAAGTTCATGATCTGAGGTAGAAGAAGATGAGTTTAAAGTCAATTTAGATTTGTTATTTCTTCAGTTTTTGAGGTAAAATATACACTCTCAGTTTCTAAGTTTCCGTAAAATAAAAAAGAAAACACATATTTACGTTCAATTTTTCAGATACTAATATTTTACAATTAAGTTGATCTCTATAAGTGATAATAAATAAATCTCCGTGTACTTTAGGCCACAAACTTATTGAACACCACTCGTATGTTATAGATAGATAAGGATGCGTCTATATTTGACTCGAGGTACATAATGTTGAACTTAACCGTGTGTATTTTAATCAATGCTTCAAATATCAGGCTGCCTTTGGCTACGGAATGTATGTGTTTATCTATATTTTCTATGTATAACAAAATCAAACTGGAGACCTAAAGATATTTATACCTTTGAATCTATGAGAATTGTGTGGTTTATTTACTCTTTAGGTGCTATCAAATATAATATACATTTTTAGCATGAACAATATAGCCGCAAGTGTAGCTAAGACGTTTTCTTTGCGGATGTCCTCCTTTTCCAACATGATAAACACCGTATCTTATTTTTACAGAGTATTCAGATATGGCTAGATGTATACAATTCAAAGCTAACGTAGACACTTGATTAAACAAATATTTGGTTATTGCGAACACTGGCCACCTTGATCTTAAACAAACGGATTATGAATTGAATGCTCATGATAATATTATTCCTAGCTCAATGTGAAATACACGAAATAAAGTCATCTCTATCATATGTTAATATCCATTGTACTTGGAACATTTTATTTTTATTATAAAAGCAAAAATTGATAAATGTAAGAATTGATTTTTGTATTATTTATCTAAAAATAGAATATTAATGACATCATGTCTGTGTGTTGAACAAAGAAGGTCTAGTTACTGTCGGCAATGTGAATTATGTTTACTAATTTGTGGTAGCAAGAACTCCACCCGAGGGTTCCAAGTATTTTAGTGTTTTTGAAAAATACTTGATAGTTGTGGTTATTGGGCTTTCGAGTGCTGCGTTTGCTCAACTAAATACACTAGAGAAGCAAAGAGATGAGAAAGATGCCGCGGGATTGAATCATGAATGAAATATATAAAGACAGTTGCTCAATATCTTGCATACAGTCTGATGGGAACTACGGGCAGTATTGGGGTAATGCCAAGAAGGATGTTTTTGGGTAAGCATCTTTTCAATTTGATAGGCACTTTTAAATCAAATTGTCTTACCGCCCCAATGGATCTTCGGTAAGGGACAAAATGACCATGCACATAAAGCCATTCCAGCTATTAGAAAGGGTGAATTGATTGATTAGTTTAAGTACAGTTTGGATTGCTAGAATCAAATTGTAGCCAAAAGCAGGTGGCTAGAGACCTTTCCGTACCATTATTATATGGTTTTATCAGCGAAAATAAAGAAGTGCTGATTACTACAACTTTATAACTCTCTCATTCAAAAATTTCTACTGACGCGTTCTTTTAGATATTCACCTGTCTTCTACGAAACATTTTTGCAACGCATTTCTCTTCTTTAAAACGAGTCCAAAACGAAGGGTTGTTCAACATTTGCTGATATATATATATTCTTTTATTTTTTTTTAAAACTTCAATGGATATTTAAGAATCCGCCATTACCACGTGTATCAAACAAAATTGTGCACAGATTAAAACTGATTTTGACCTTGATAAAAGCAACAAATCATAATTTTCTTGTTATTGTTGTAAAGCTAATTTAATAAGCTTTCAAATGCAGAAAAAATAATGGAAATCGGATGAAAAATAAAAAAGATATGACCAATTTTGTAAGTATGTCTCTTTTTCTTCCATTCCAATGGGATTTACACAATTAAGCAAGATATTACATATCACAATTACGGGTTATGGCATTATGATAAAAGCTAAAAGTACTCACAAAATTGGTCATATCTTTTTTATTTTTCATCCGATTTCTATAATTTTTTCTGCATTTGAAAGCTTATTTAAAATTAAGGAAAATTATGATTTAGTGCTTTTATCAAGGTTAAAATCAGTTTTAATCCGTGCACAATTTTTTTTGATACACGTGGTATTGGACTATTGTTAGATTTTATGAATATTGTTTGTAGGATACCATCGTATTGGTTTGTAAAACATTCGTGTATAATATTGTATAGATTGCCATCGTCCATGTTCGCCTATAAGTATTATAAAGATTGTGCTAACAAGAATGTGTCCATATTATTGTGCTGCCTCCAGATCTCTGTCTAGATTACACGTTGTTGTAAACAATAACAAGCAGAACGGAGTGGAATACGTGCAAAGACCCCCTGGCAGGACATTTACTACTGTTGGAATGTTTTCATATATTGTAGAAAGCAGTATTATGTTGACTAGTCCATCCCTTATCTATCAAATGTGTATAAAGATGTGGTTTATTGAAATAGACACTTATCTGAGATTTATACTCTAAAATAATATAATTATTGCATAATATTCCTTTCAAGTAGGATTTTATAAGAATTGTTTCTATATTAAATTGAGTATTTTAAGAAAAATATGTATGTGGGACACAGGCTTGATGTATCATATATAATAGATAAATATATTTAATAGAATACAGGTCAGGTAATTTGATAGCGCGATACTAGCAACACAATTAAAGATGATACCAAAACTGCTGTAAAAGAAATTGTTTCTCCTATATCTGTAAGCATTTGCAAATTATTCTTAGGAAATATGATCTTATGAATCGAATCAATCTTGCGAAGGGGTTCTTTTGCTTATACCTGTTTTAGAAACAGAAAAATTAAATGCAAAACATCCATTATTCAATTTGAACATTGCTTTGAAATATGGGACGCTACATATTTAAAAATATACATTTTTGAAAAACATTTTAAAATCACTATTAAAATATCAAAAATGTAGGTTACGATACAGGAAAATAGGATAAAGCACATCGAAAACAATTATTCCCAGCTGGTCCTCTCCAACATAACCACGAACCACGACGAGCCATGCAAATTGAAATAATTTCACCTGAGGCAAAAATAACGGTAATTTAAAAACCTATTTCTAGCAATAACTAATGTCAAATTCCAAAAACAAAAAAGATAGATGATAGTACCACTTTGTTCATATCAGTCAGTAAAACTGCAGATGCCAATAAGTTCATTTTGTAATTAGAGATTGTGATGAGTGAAATAAACGCACATATAATAACAGTGAATTCAGGAGGTTATTGGTAAAACGGAACCTTGTTCCTTCCATGATCACGATACGTTAATAAATGAATGCATGCTGTGATACATGGATACGTCTGGTGTAAAGGAATGTTTTGTTTTGTTTAGAATTGTTAGCTGTGGAGTTTAAAAACTCTGCTTAGAACTTTGTCACACAAGGTATTGTCCTGCACTGGAATTTGAATTCGCGTTAAATAGCGTGAACGAAATAACTAATAAGGCATGGAATTGCTTGGAGGTAGAGGTTTAAATCATTACTTATTGTTTTGAAAATTTAATTTTCACAAAGTAGTGTTTGTCCAAGACAGTGCGAAACTTGATGTGAAAAAATACGCAGATGTTCAGTTTGGTGCATTTTGTATGGTGGGAGATAAAGTGACAAATAATGTTACTTTGACATCAAGTGGCAGATTTTTTCGACATTTATCTAGGTCAGGAATGAATCGGGGTTAGAGATAAGCGTTTTTATTAGTAGTATCCTGTATTTACCTATAATATGAAATAGTCATCGATCAGTTCGGTACCATTTACTCTAGATAATACTGTGTTTACTCATGTTGATGTAAAGCCCGCTCCCTTATGGCTGTAGTTATCTCTCTCTAATAGCCATTGTTAATAGTGTACTTTACTCCAGTTTCAATTTCAGTTTGATTGATAGGAGAAGAAAATCACTTCTGTCTGATGAGCAATTACTTTCATTGTTGATCATGAGTGGTTTTCATAAATACACAGGATCAGTAAACAGAATGAGGATTGTATGATTAATCTTTCATTAATGAAAAAAGAAGTGTACTCCGTTTGAATGAGAGCAAAAGTTGGATTATTGGTGTAAATTATTAAAATATTAAAATCATGCATTAGATCCATGTGTTACCTAGATATTAGGAGTTGAAGATTCTCATTTTCTTTATAACAACAAGTTTAAAGTGAGCTTAAATAGGCCTTAAATTTTAAAAGGACAATTTGGAGTTTAGTTATTCATCATTTTGGGTGGGGTTTTTTTTAAACAGAAATTCAGAGTTACGGGCCTATTTCGGGTAATTCCTAAGAAGGCATTGAACAGTTGACAAATAGATACACGTGGACTAATGATATAACTTAAACAGTATTTTGGACTTGTGATGTGTATTCTGTATGACATATAATAAACTCTAAGATTAGTTCATATTTTATAAGTGCCCTAGAGGTAAAACTTGATTATTCTCATAAATACGTTTTATGCTTTATTGGATTTAATCCTCTGGGGTTATTTAAGGTATCTGTCTATAGAATACAATTCCAATCGGATAAATTCAACCTCTCTTTACAATTGGATTAGATGGTGTGTATAAAGCTTTATTTGGAATTATATTTGCATATCGTTAGATTTCTTAAATCGTTTGATGGCAAATGCGAGAGTTAAGCGATAAGGTATACTCTAGATACACCAAAAATAGAACTTTATGGTTAATTACATATTTTAAAATTCAAGTCAATGTTATTCCGTTACAAAATGAGGAATTTCTTATTAAAAATAAAAAGATGCAAAATAACTGATCCAACAACACGATCAATCATAATCGATCTTGATACATTGTGTAAGACATCCAAATGTTATTATACCTATGAACTATGAAAATGAATTTTGTATTTCTATATACATTACGTTGCATACTAAATCAATCGAAAAAACCCTGACTGTAATGACATTTCCCAGATTTAAATCAGACATTTGGCAAAGTAAACATTTGGCTAGCGAAAGCACCAATACTTGGCTAAAACAAACGGAATATAAATTGAACATTTTTGAGATAATGCCATTTCTCGTTCAGTAGGCTCAATATAGATACAAACCAGTTTGTGCCATTGCACAATTCAGAGCAATATTGTACTATAGATAGATAGGGATGCGTCTGGATTCGACCATGTTATTCCAAATACAAGTGTTGAACTTTACAGTCTGTTTTTTATCAATGCTTCAAATATCAATCTGCCTTTGGCTACGTAATCTATGTGCTTACCTATTTTTTATTCAAAGTCTGACTGAAAGGCTAAAGGTATTTATATCTTTGAATCCACAAATTATTTGTGAGGTTTATTTACTTTTCAAGTGCATTTGTGGTAGCAAAAATATAGCCGCTGCTAAAGCTCACCATATAAACGGCAAAGTTGTTCCTTTAATATCTGATATGCACTTTAATATTGCAATGACAGCAATGTGGTGTTGTCTTTTACAAACTAACATTTGGTAATTTTGGATCTTAGTTTCTTAGTTTTTGTAAGGGAAGATTTTAGTTGAAATAATTGTCTTGATGGATAAATGGACACGCCCTCAATAGCACACGTTGCACAACTTAAACTTGTCCATCGAGTTCCGGCAATTAAAATCTGTTCTCGTATTTCGCGAATGCGCAAGCACTCCCCCTGCTTTTTTCAGGGTTGCGAGGTTTTTGAATAATACCAATTGAAATTAATAACCTGGATATTCAAAAATTCAATCAAAGTGTTTGTAAGAATGTCCTCTCGTTATATAAAAGAATAAATTAAAAACGCCGTCTGGTGCTTGAACAAATATTCGATTTGCGAGAAGCTAACTTGATCTAAAAAAACCACCCCAGAATGCTTACGATATTATTCCTAGCTTAATGTGAGATGCACGAAATACAATCATCTCTACCGCATGTTAGTTTCTTTAATATGTTAATATCTATCGTATGTTAGTTTTTAATGTTAATATCTATCGCATGTTTGTTTCTTATGTTATATCTACCCTATTTAGATACAGTTCTAGTACAAATCAAGTACAATTCTAGTACAATTCAAAGCTAACGTAGACACTTGATTAAACAAATATTTGTTTATTGCGAACACTGGCCACCTTGATCTTAAACAAACGGAATATATATAAAGTGAATGCTCATGATAATATTATTCCTAGCTCAATGTGAAATACGTGAAATAAAGTCATCTCTATCATATGTTAATATCCATTGTACTTGGAACATTTCAAATTTATTGTAAAAGCAGAAATTGATGAATGTAAGAATTGGTGTTTGTATTATTTATCTAAAAATAAAATATTAATGAAATCATCATGTCTGTGTGTTCAACAATGAAGGTCTAGTTACTGTCGGCAATGAGAATTTTGTTTACCTATTTGTGGTAGCAAGAACTCCACCCGAGGGTTCCAAGTATTTTAGTGCTTTTAAAAAATACTTGATAGCTGTGGTTATTGGGCTTTCGAGTGCTACGTTTGCTCTACTAAATGCACTAGAGAAGCAAAGAGATGAGAATGTTGCCGCAGGATTGAATCATGAACGAAATACATAAAGGCAGTTGCTCAATATTCTGCATATAGTCTGATGGTGAGCTACCGGCTGTATTGGGGTAATGCCAGAAAGGTTTTTTGTGTAAGCATCTTTTCAATTTGTTTAAATCAAATTGTCTTACCGCCCCAATGGATTTTCAGTAAGGGACATAATGACCATGCACAAAAGCCATTCCAGCTATTAGAAAGGGTGAATTGATTGATTAGTTTAGGTACAGTTGGGTTTGATAGCAGCGAATTTGAGCAAAAGCAGATGGCTAGAGACCTTTCCGTACCATTATTATATGGTTTTATCATCGAAAACAAAGAGGTGCTGATTTCTACAACTTTATAACTCTTTTCATTCAAAAAAAATTACTGAAGCTTCAAAAGATATCGGGTTTTTTTTAGATATTCACCCGTCTTCTACTAAACATTTTTGCAACGCGTTACTGTTCTTTAAAACGAGTCCAACACCAATGGTTGGTCAACATTTGCTTACATACATGTATTCTTTTATTTATTTACTTTAATAGATATTTAAGAAACAGCCATTATTGGACTGTTGTTAGATTTTATGAATATTGTTTGTACCATCGTATTGGTTTGTAAAACAAACTTGTAAATATTGTATAGATCGCCATCGTCCATATTCGCTTATAAGTATTATAAAGATTGTGCAAACAAGAATGTGTCTATATTATTGTGCTGCCTCCAGATCTCAGTCTAGATTACACGTTGTTGTAAACAATAACAAGCAGAACGGAGTTGAATACGTGCAAAGACCCCCTGGCTGGACGTTTACAACTGATGGAATTTTTCATATATTGTAGAAAGTAGTATTATGTTGACTATTCCATCACTTATCTATCAAATGTGTATAAAGATGTAATTTATTGCAATAGACACTTCTCTGAGATTTACGATCTAAAATAATATAATACAATATAATAAGTAGGATTTTATAAGAATTGTTTCTATATTAAATCAAGTATTTTTACGAAAAATATGTATGTGGGACACATGCTTGATGTATCATATATAATAGAATACAGGTCAGGTAATTTGATAGCGTGATACTACAAAAACAATAAAAGATGATACCAAAACTACTGTGAAAGAAATTGTTTCTCCTATATCTGTAAGCATTTGCAATTATTGTACTCAGGAAATGTGATCTTATGAATCGAATCAATCTTGCGTTGGGATTATTTTACCTACTCATGTTTTAGAAACAGAAAATTAATGCAAAACATCCATTATTCAATTTGAACATTGCTTTGAAATATGGGACGCTACATATTTAAAAATAGACATTTTTGAAAAACATTTTAAAATCATTATTAAAATATTAAAAATGTAGGTTACGATATAGGAATATATAGGAAAATAGAATAAAGCACATCGAAAACAACTATTCCCAGCTGGTCCTCTGCAACATAACCACGAACCACGACGAGCCATGCCGTTGAAATAATTTCACCTGAGGTAAAAATAATGGTAATTTATAAACCTATTTCTAGCAATAACTAAAGTCAAATTCCAAAAACAAAAAAGCACTTTGTCCATATCAGTCAGTAAAATTGCAGATGCCAATAAGTTCATTTTGCAATTACAGATTGTGATGAGTGAAATAAAAGCACATATTATAATAACAGTGAATTCAGTAGGTTATTGGTAAAACGGAACCTTGTTCCTTCCATGATCCCGACTGCGTTAAATAAATGCATTCTGTGATACATGGATACGTCTGGTGTAAAGGAATGTTTGTTTTTGTTTGGAATTGTTAAAAACTGTGAACTTAAATTTGAATTATCTTGAATGTAAACAAATAAGGCATGGAGTTGCTTGGAGATGGAGGTTCATATCTTTATTTCTTTTTTTGAAAATTGACTTTTTACAAAATTGATTTTGTCCAAGTTGAAGTTCGATGTGAAAAAATAAAAAAAACATTTAAAAAAAGATGGGCAGTTTGGTGCATTTTGTTTGCTTGGAGATAAAGTGACAAATGATGTTATTTGACATGAAGTCGCATATTTTGTCGAAATTTATCTAGGTCAGGAATGAATCGGTGTCAGAGATAAGCGTTTTTATTAGTAGCATCCTGTATTTACCTATAATATGAAATAGTCATCGATCACGTCGGTACCATTTACTCTAGATAATACTCTGTTTACTCATGTTGAAGTAAAGCCCGCTCCCTTATGTCTGTAGTTATCTCTCCCTCATAGCCATTGCTAATAGTGTAGTTTACTGGAGTTTCAATTTAAGTTTCGAGAAGAAAATCTTTCCCTATCAATCACCTCTGTCTCATGAGCAAATACTTTTATTGATGATCACATAAATATACGGGACCAGCAAACAGAATGTGAAGTGTATGATTAATCTCTCATTAATGAAGAAAGACGTGTCCCCCCATTTTTAAAATTAGAGTAGAAATTAGATTATTGGTGTAAATTTTTTAAAATCATGCATCAATGTGTTACCTAGATCTAGATGGAATCAAAATGTTTTTACATTGTTGCTTCCGTGCATTGCTTTCGTATTCACGGGTAATGAAAATGTTTTTCAAGAAAACCTATACGTTACTAGTATGCTACGCAAAAAACGACGAGCAAGAACAAAGGTCGTGACCTGACAAAAAGTCAATTTAAATTTGACAAAATGATTCACTAATGGCTGATAGGCGGATGCTGCTGTCCAGCCTGATTTCTTTCAATCACATCGGTGTCTTTCTACAGGGTGATTTATACCCGGCTATCGATTATTTTATGGAGTGGTGGGTTATGTTTTGGTCAAATCTTGTTAAATTTTAAGTTAAACATGTCGTTAGGTTTCTAAAGAATTTTAATTTTTTCAAATCGCATGTTCCTGTGGAAAGTTATGGAGATTTTCCAAACAGTGTTTATTTTGCAAATTGTAAATGTGTTGTCAGAAAAATTGTTCAACCTAAACATTAATTTAAAATTGACTACACAATTAAAATTAGTTGGTCATTCTTCGTAAAAAAAGTAGTCATATTCTCAAAAAAAATTAGTCTGTAGATTAATGACCAATATTTCAGTCAGGAAGACTAATTTCAGAAAGATAGACAAATCATATGAAATTAAATACTAATTACAATTCTGCAAAGACTAATCACAATTTTGCAAAGACCATTTACAATAGAAGACTAATTTGAACTATGCATATTTACTAATGCGGCTATTTCGTTAACTTCGAAATGACCAACCGACACGAAAATGACGAATTGAATGACTAATATATTGATGAAAGACTAATCATGAACACGACTGCTAGTAGTTGCTGCCCGGGAGTGGCTGTCATTTTCTAAACATTGTGTAAGGTAAGTCTATGCTTTATGTATCTATGAACTCATGCAGTAATGATTTTTGATTCGAATTAATACCATACTTGAATTCTGGGGTGAATTTAGACTAGTCAAATCCAAACTCATGTGCCCCTACATCACTGTACAGTGTACATGTAAGCTTATAACTTAGCTTCATGGCTTACGCTAGTCATGCTAGTCCGAGTTTGCACTGTTTGCACAGACATCTATTATTGTATTTGGTACTGATAAATGTCTGAGACTGAAGCTAGGGTTAGGGATAGGGTAAGCTTATAAGCTTACATGTACAGTGATGTAGGGGCACATGAGTTTGGATTCGACTAGTCTAAATTCACCAAGAATTCAAGTATCGTATTAGTTCGAATCAAAAATCATTACTGCATGAGTTCATAGATACATAAATCATAGACTTACCTTACACAATGTTTAGAAAATGACTGCCACTCCCGGGCAGTATACTATGATTTATTTGACTAATTATTTTTTCAGAAGGACTAATTAATTTTCAAGCAGGACTAATTGTATTTTGTAAAAGACTAATCTTCAGATAAATTAGGCTTCTTATACCATTTTGGATTAGTCATGTTTAATTACTCATTTTATCAGAGGCTGGACTAATCTTACTCTTGGAATGACTAACCAAAGATTAGGCTTCTTATACCATTGAAATTATTAATTTTTTTAAAGTCATATGACCAATTGATTTTAACAGTGTACACTGAAACCCTCTTTTACGTTTGTAAAGTTAAAACCAAAAAAAAAAAGACAATTAAGGTTATATTGATTGACTGTGATGTAATAAAAGGTGACCTTGAGAAAGAAACAATGTTTTCGTTATGATTAAACAGAATTATAATGACCAGTACAAATAATGTAAGATGTTACCCATGTAAGAGAACCCACCTAGAAACTTTACCATTGCTAATGACAACCGGAACTTAAGTAATTTGGAGGGATATTATGGGTAACAACTCAGTATTAGGACAAGTATTTGTCGACGGAAACCTAAACGTGGGAAATTATATTGATATGATCAACAGAACTGCTCTTAGAAGGAAAAGATTAAAAAGTCTGAAGGGTAATGCTTTTTGTAGATCGTAGAAAATTACAAAAGCAAAAAAAAAAAATTAAAAGATTTGAATTTGGTCAAGTTGCATTTATTAAACTTTCCAAACATCATTATCTAAATAAAGGATCATCTGCCAAAGTGATACTTTGACCCGCTAGGTTCCCCTTAAACATAATCTATTAGGAATGTAATGTTATTCTTTATATTTAGAAATGATTTAATCCCTTGTTCTAAACTCCCCGATATCCCTGTGGGATTTATAACCCAAGAGGATTCTCGTTTTCTTTATAACAATCAAAAACAAGTTTTAAGGGAGCTTACAGGGACCTTAAATTTTAAGGGATAATTTGGAGAGTCATTAGTTATTCTATTATCATTATATTATTTTGTTTTTACAGAAATTCAGAGTTCCGCGGATATTTCCGTTCAAATTCATAAGAAGGCATAAGAAGGCACTATCAAGTTAGCATTAGATATATTCGTGTACTAGTAATATGATGTAAACAGTATTATGGCCCGGTGATGTGTATTCAATATGACATATAATAAACTCTAAGATTAGTCCATATTTTATAAATGCCCCAGAGGTAAAACTTGAAAATTCTCATAAATACGTTTTATGCTTTATTGGATTTATTCCTTTGGGTTATTTAGGGTATCTGTCTACAGAATACAATTCCAATCGGATAAATTCAACCTCTCTTTACAATTGGATTAGATGGTGTGTATAAAGATTGATTTGGAATTATATTTACATATCGTTATATTTCTTAAATCATTTGATGGCAAATGCGAGAATCTAAAATATGCGATAAATATGCTTAAATTATACACTACATATACCAAAAAAAAAGAACTTTATGGTAAATTAGATATTTTAAAATTCAAGTCAAATGTTATTCAGTTACAAAATGATAAATTTCTCATTAAAACAAATATATGCAAAACAACTGATCCAACAAAACGATCAATCATAATCGATCTTAAAAGACATCCAAATTGTATTTTATCCTATGAACTACGAAGATGGGAGTTTGGATTTCTGTACACATTGTATTCCATACTATATCAATCGAAAAAAAACCTGACTGTAATGACATTTCCCAGATTTGAATCAGACATTTGGCAAAGTAAACATTTGGCTAGCGAAAGCACCAATACTTGTCTAAAACAAACGGAATACCGTACTTTTCTATATAGACGCATAGGTGCTATTAAACGAGAACAAATAAATTCTGGACAAGCGTGATAGCGCCATCCTTTATTAAACTACTGTTTATTAAGGATACGTGAATAAACCTATGTTTTGCTTGATCTATTGAAACGCATTGAATCTCAAATCGTCTGGAACGGTCACGCA
>JXSR01S073880.1:19771-29979 GCA_000969725.1 Ophiothrix spiculata | reverse complement strand
ATAGGGACTCTAAACAACCACATCATGACACACACTAAAGAGAAACCATATCAATGTGAATTTTGTCAAAGAGGATTCTCACAGAAAAGTTCTCTTAAACAACACATCAGGTTACACACTAAAGAGAAACCGTACCAATGTGAATATTGTCAGAAAAGATTCACACAGAAAGTTGCTCTGAACTATCATCTTAAACAACAGCACTTACACTCTAATGAGAAACCACACGTTTATAAATGTGATTATTGTCAGAAAGAATTTATTAGGAAATATGACCTAAACATACACGTGAGGACACATACCAAAGAATATTGTCAGAAAGAATTCTCGCGGAAACAAAATCTAAAACAACACATCAGGATACACACTAGAGAGAAACCGTACCAATGTGAATATTGTCAGAAAAGATTCGTTGGACGCTCAGAGCTAAACAGACACGTCAGGACACACACTAAAGAGAAACCATACCACTGTGAATATTGTCAGAAAGAATTCTCAGAGAAATCGAATCTTACCACACACATTAGAATACACACTAAAGAGAAACCATATAAATGTGAATATTGTCAGAAACTATTCACACAAAAGGGAAATCTTAACGCTCACATCATCAAGATACATACTGGAATGTAACATTGACAATGTAAATTTACTACAATGTATTATGTAAATATTGCGAGAAGCATTGCAAAAATGCATTGTATGTTAATATTGCGAGAAAAGTTCACACTCAAATATTGCATTTTATGTAAATATTGTGAGAAGAGTTTCACACTCAAAAATTCTTTGTATGTAAATATTGTGAGAAGAGTTTCACTCTCAAAAATGCAATGTATGTAAATATTGCGAAAAGAGTTTCACACTCAAAAATGCATTTTATGTAAATGTGAGAATAGTTTCACACTCAAAAATGCATTGTATGTAAATATTGTGAGAAGAGTTTCATACTCAAAAATGCATTATATGTAAATATTGTGAGAAGAATTCACACTCAAAAATGCAATGTATGTGAATATTGTGAGAAGAGTTTCACACTCAAAAATGCATTTTATGTATTGTGAGAAGAGTTTCATACTCAAAAATGCATTATATGTAAATATTGTGAGAAGAATTCACACTCAAAAATGCAATGTATGTGAATATTGTGAGAAGAGTTTCACACTCAAAAATGCATTTTATGTAAATATTGTGAGAAGAGTTTTACACTCAAAAATGCAATGTATGTAAATATTGTGAGAAGAGTTTCACACTCAACTTGAAAAATGCATTTTATGTAAATATTGTGAGAGAATTCACACTCAAAAATGCTTTGTGTGTAAATATTGTGAGAAGAGTTTTACACTCCAAAATGCATTTCATGTAAATATTGTGAGAACAGTTTCACACTCAAAAATGCATTGTGTGTAAATATTGTGAGAAGAGTTTTACACTCAAAAATGCAATGTATGTAAATATTGTGAGCAGAGTTTCACTCTCAAAAATGCATTTTATGTAAATATTGTGAGAAGAGTTTCACACTCAAAAATGCATTTTATGTAAATATTGTAAGAAGAGTTTCACAGTCAAAAATGCATTGCATGTAAATATTGTGAGAAGAGTTTAACACTCAAAAATGCATTGCATGTAAATATTGTGAGAAGAGTTTCACACTCAAAAATGCATTGTATGTAAATATTATGAGAAGAGTTTCATACTCAAAAATGCATTGTATGTAAATATTGTGCGAAGAGTTTCACACTCAAAAATGCATTGTATGTAAATATTGTTCGAAGAGTTTCACTCTCAAAAATGCATTTTATGTAAATATTGTGAGAAGAGTTTCATACTCAAAAATGAATTGTATGTAAATATTGTGGGAAGAGTTTGACACTCAAAAATGCATTTTATGTTAAATATTGTGAGAAGAGTTTCACACTCAAATATGCTTTGTATTTAAATATTGTGAGAAGAGTTTCACATTCACTTTAAGGGACCGTTCACAAACACTTGTTAGGGGGGCCTGATGCAAAAAATAAATATCGCGGAAAATGTTCGAGGCCCCCTTTTCGACTTACATCGACTCTTTTTACATCAGCTCCATTTATGAAGTGACAATCGGCTTTAAAACACACACCCAATATGAACTTTGACGGCTTACCTAACCCGGGACCCTAACCTCAGACGATTTGATTTTCATCAAATAATGATAAAAGGGATTGCCCGTCAATTTTGTTCGTGTTACGAAAAGTATACCAATACAAACTTTCTACTATGATTGTATTGAAAAAATAAAGAATTGTTGCAAATTGTGACAGCTGAATGACACTGCTGCTGTAATTCAGGTTGATACCTGGTCGAATTCAGTCCATTATACATGTAGTTGAATATGAGCTTTATTGTACATGTAGGTAAAAAACCCAACCCAAAATAAAAGAGAAAAAAGCCTTACAAATTGAGGGTTGAGAGCCACAAGGCCGTGTTTTCACCTTTGTTACACGTGCAATTATGGCCTTCTAGCTCTTTGTTGCAAATACGACCTTGTGGCTAGGCTCTCAACCCTCAAATTGTCCAAGGGTGATATTTTAATGAAACTACATGTACATGTATAGCCAAGGAGTATACATGTTTGGGAAGGGACACACGACGCAATACTGAGAGTGAAATGTGAATGATTAAACTCATAAAAATATGCTGATTTCTGACTTTTAAATGTGTTTGCACTATTAGATAGGTACACATTAATGATTCTGTAGACTTTTTTTCAATTTTGGAAAATCATGGGCATTCCCTAACGATAAAGTGAAAATAATACATTGCATTTTTTGAATGACCAATATTTGCTGACTCGCGTCGATCCTAATCTTGAAAATCAACAACTCTATTTCAGTCTTCTAAACTCTTAAATATTTTTGAAAAATGTAATAACGTGTATGTGCAAGTCAATCTGACTGTTATGATTAAATGATTTGGGTTGGTTCAAACATAAACTCATATTTATATTGCATTTTATGGAATCTGAATGTGGGTCATATACAGCATTAAGTGGATTGAAGATATCATACTGATATAACACAGCCCTAGGAAATTATTCCATTTGTAATAAAGCTGTTAAATGCAGGTCATGAGACTCTATAAGCAATGAGATGAGATTGAATTCTTCTGCTATAAAACATCTCTCACACTTACAATGGTAAACACCTGCCTCCAAGCATCGCAATGTAAATATACATGAGAGATAATCTTTCATACCAATATATCGTTGCAATAGCTCTTCTTTACTAAATGGTACTTTTGAAGTTTGCAAAAAAATTCTGCTATGTTAAACAGCCGTAATTTTATTTTCAACAAGGTAGTTTTTTTCACCCTGTTCTCTTTGTAAGAAAATAATTTTTACATGATTCCCCATTTGCTTACTACACTAATAATATCCTGAACTATAAGGTGTTTACATATATGTGCAAATGCTCAGAATAATGTAGCTATGATTGAAACTGATAAGGATAATAATGGATACCAATTTGATAAAGACGTATAAATTACGCGTCTCACCATGATCATTTGACAAAATGTGAATAACTCGGCCTCAAATATTGTTTATGTGAAACAATGCAATCATCAATGCTTTAAGTGATTTTCGGCGGGGAGAATCATGTACACAACATACAATGTCATTAGAGCTGGTGGGATAATGAAGAGACGACATTCACAAACATGAATGGTACGGTTTACTTTGAGAAAAGGCATCTTAGGGGATAAGGGGTTTGGAAATATATGATGTGTATTTCAACATTATCATTAAACTGAAATAGATTTAGCAGTTTAAAGGATGTGAGAGAGTAAACATTGAAATATTTTTTCTGTTTTCGTATCGTAACATACTAATTGAAACACATTTATTCTGAAAATCATTAATATGGTTTTTCTACTGGTTTTACTGTTAAATAGTGCCTAGTGAGTTCAATTAATGAAGATGAAAATCAGTTATAAATACATATGTATAAACTTTATAATATGTGTCTTTTGTTTAGATTACTTCTTTTCAATAAATCAATTAGTAAAAAAAAAGTGAATCGAAAAAAAAAATAGTAAACTATTTCAATTAAACTTTAGTTCAATGAAGGAGAAAGGATGATATGATATTTCATCGGGAAAACAACATCAACAATTGTTTGTAAGAATTGAAGCACAGTGAACCTGGCTTTTCACACGTATATAGAGACGATTACGCCACAGATTAGACTAATTCTAGGACGATCTTAACATTAACGAATCAGTCGGATTGGATGAAAAACCCTTCCTTATCGCGTCCAGATTATTTGTTAATGGAACAATGCAATTTACCATGTTTTTGATACTATTGATGAATACAAAACGCTTGGTTAAACTAACACATGATGCGAATAGAATAATTTTATAAGTTGAAGTTAAAATTGTAAGTGTTTATTTTTTGCATATAAAGCTATGATTATAAATTAAGAGGACCATGAAAAGACTCGGGGTTATTGCCCCTGTGAACCGTGCATCAAACATTGTATAGTGGTTGAATTAGCTGCAATTCATGCTGTCAGGCCTAAAGACATGTATATATGATATGTCATTGTTTGTATACATATATTTACGCATGTTAGGAGTGCGGGGATATTTGTTTTTTGATGATCGATGATATGCTTTTGATAAGCCATGTCACTTTTGTACAACAAACACGTCTTGTCTGATTGGTCGTTCCAATCATTTCAATTATTCTTTTCCATTGTGCTCTTTTTTGAGTCGGGATAGAAAGGAAGAAGAGCCTAAAAGCTGTGATATCATTAGAGACCGTTCACAGACACTTTTATAGAGGGGGGGGGGGGGCCTAAGTATCGCCCCTTTTTTTTTCGACTTCACAAAAATTAAAGCCCCCGCCCTTTTTTACGACAAAAATTAGTGGTCAACCCCATAGAAAAGCATGTTAAAAATTTTACCGGACATTTTTTGGTAATTTTTCCCAAGGCTCCCTTACGAGGGTGAAAATTTTAAGGGCCCCCTTTTTGCATCAGGCCCCCCTAACAAGTGTTTGTGAACGGTCCCTTAAGCGATTAAATGCTGTATTATTATTAACGATTACAATACATACTCCGCTCGAGTTTTAAAGAGCTCTGTTCGTTACGTTTTGTTTTATTCAAAAATTCAGTTTACTACTGTTTATAGCATAATGTGTCATTTCAAGGAGATTTACTTCTGAATGTGTTTGAATGTAACTCAAAATGTGCATATCAGCCATCGTCTATCTGTTTTTTTCTTCCTGAATTGGGTTTTTGAGGATGTTACTGCTAGACGTAGTAATTCGCTCGTCTATTGCATTCATCACACTGGGTACGATTGGGTATATGCTATACGAAACCGTATTAACTTCTGGATAGAAATATCTCTTGATCTCTTTTTCTCAAATTTTGTTATGTTAAAGACAGAGTAAAGATCAGTTTTGTAAAGCGCTTTAAGTGATTTGATGGCAGGAAATATCATGCATACACCATACAGTGTCATGTATAACTGTTGCAATAATGAAGAGATGGTATTCTCAAACACGTTTCAATCAGTGTATGTATAAAAGGCAAGGAGCAGAGTAACATGCGAGGAAAGGTTATCATGAAATAAATGCGTTTTTGAGTATTCTTTATTAAATACTGCAATAGTTTGGACAGTTAAAATTGAAACGAAAACACAATATACGGACTATATAGTTATTTTTGCATTGTATCAGGTATTGCAGGTATGATGTTTTAAATTAAATTTTATAGATTCTTGTTGTTATAAGTTTTGACATTTCAGCATGTTGCTTACATTAAGGCAGTTGATATGTTTAGTTTGTGTTTGTCATTTATCGAAAGCGGAAAATGAAAATAGTCTATTAAGGCTATTAATAGTACATTCCGATGGCAAATTTGATATTTAAATGTTTGTGTCAACAGTCGGTCGAAAAGTCATGAATTGCACGATACAAATATTTCAATTACGAATAATCAAGTGTTTCATTATCCAATACGTAAGGGATGAAGTTGTTTTATATTTTCAATATATTTGTCCACGTAATACAAAGACATAATAATATTGCATATATCTCCAGAACAACTTATTCATAAATACAAAATGCCACAAAATTGACTGTTTAAGTTTGAACATCAATATTGTTAACGGTAAACTTTTACTAGGTTAACATAAATGTTGGTCAGTAAATCCATTAGATACACATAAGGAGGTAAAAATCAAAAGCCTTTTGATTCTTCATTCTTGAACACACACACACACACAGAGATTAAGGTGTGAATTGTACTGAAATTTAGGAGACTCCTTAATTTAAGTACAACCGACACCTTAATCGAGTCAACCTTCTTGACTTTTACTAGAGTCAAACATGCTAGACCCTCTTGAGTACAGTTATTCGATGGACAAATTTGTCTGTGTGCAGCAAAGGAAAAGATATGTTTTTTGAAACATACTTGATATGCCCTTTCACTAACTATGGCAAGAAAATTCAAGAATATTAAGTAAAATTATAGTCAAGGCTTGGTAACAAAGCATGGTTGTTTGGTATGAAACGTTTATAATTGTGATAATAACATAAATGTTCTTTTGGTCAGTCTTTTAGTGATATGGGACGTTTCCTTTAATAGAAACTTGATTAAGAGACGTATTCCTTACACACAAAACCTTTTTGTCATAAGCTTCTGTCCATACATTAGTGTTCAAGCCTGCAATAACAAAATTATGTTTAAATAACTAACCCTCCTTTCAAAATCTCATTTTGGTAATGACACTAGGGATGTATTTCAAATTATGATCTGCTATCAATGTAATCTTGTATCAGCGTCAATGCAATTTTGTTTCAGTGTAAGTATGTGCAAAAGTTGTCGCAGTGTGATAGTTCAGTGTAATATCACAAACATTACAAATGAAGCATATCGTCTAGAAAGTTGCTGAAACAATTACATTCGTGGTACGTTTTCCATCGCAAATATTTGAAAAAAAAAACCCTTAATACTTAACATATACATGTATATGATTCACAGTTTCTTAAAATATACAAAATTGTGAAGCAATTTAAAGCCATTTATTATAATTATTGCATATAATATATAAAACATCACCTCTCTTGAATTTCAGTAACATTTGGTTCATCATTTACTCGTCAGCGCGTGAGCGCAAATACGCGAAGTAGTTTTTCACCGCCATTCTATGTATTTGTCTAACTTTACCATACGCTTCACTTGGTGCCAAAAACATTAAAATCGACCCACACCTTCACATGCTAATTAGTATAAATAAGCATTTTCGAGGGCGCTCTTCAAATTTGTTTTGCCCAAAAAAATCGTAACCGAAAAAAACAACCTTTTATTCTTTGCACTTTGTTAATTGAAATTAAAATACTATCAGTCAGTAATCAGTAACCAAACAATAACAAACTGCATGAATTTATTAGTTGTATCGGTTGTGTTAAAATTTTATTTTGAGACAGAGACTGGCTTTGTAAGTGAATTTAATCACGTAGTTATCAACAGGTTAAGCATTCAAGAGTTCGACAGGTACATTCGATCCATAAAGTACGCCTAAAGGCTGTCCAGGCTAGTAGTCAGATTTCACAGAGCGAAGATTACTGTCAATAATACCTAGCGTCCTATATTCAACAGTAGTTCGCTTTATACGGCTACAGGGAAATAAAATATCAGCTGACAATGCGAAAACATACAATAGATTAAAATATAAATCTGTGATTCGCCCGTCAAAAAGATATCGGTGGTGTTGAGCCATTCTGCCAAGAACTTAATGTCTAATTTTCAACTTTAATTTTTCAACATAGGTGAAATTATATTAATTAATAATTTTAAAGAACTATTGCATTCAACTTTGACAAAATAAAGGCAACAGGAGCTTGATAATCAATGTAACATGTAAACGAGTCAGATTAAACATCTTTACAGAAAATCATGTATAGAAAATAGCATATTCTAAGCCAAAGTACGTCCACTTGCCGTTATTCGAAATTAAGTTTTATGTTTCGCATGATCAAGAAGATAATTCCTAGTGAGAATTATTTTGAATTTTGTACATGACTTTTCTAAAGTCAAAGAGACTGCTAATTTTACTGATGGTAGTTTGTTTTTTCAGCACTCATATAATGTTTACTTTATATATCAAGAAAAGTTCGTCATTTGGTGTTTTTTCATATACAAACATTAAACCAATACTATTTAATTCCACTAATTAAACTAACAATAACTAGCTCAAAATGCTTCTAGGAAAACTATAAGACATTCTCTTGTTATATCACTATCGTCAAAAAGAAGTTTTATTACACAAATAACTATAACTATTCATCTTCTTTACAAATCAAAAGTGACAACTGACAAAATCAACGTTGGAATACAGGGTGTATCAAAAAGAAGTTTACAGTGATTAAAATGACTCCATTTCAAAAGGTATGATACATTCTCTAAATTTGTTTTTAATTATAAGTAATAGAGACCATTATCTTTCCACAACAGAAAAAATTACAGTCGTACGACAACCGAAACGAAAATTATGGTCAATTTTGTTAATTGTAAATAAAATCAGCTGTGCAAAGATTGCCTGGTTCCGCACTTGCAATTTTGACTAAAGGTAACATGTTTTAGGTAAGAAGAAGGTCAAATAGGGCGAAACAAATAACTTCTGATGTTTGCCGGCTAAATCCTATCCATTTTTGCCTTGTAATTACAGTTTGAATAAACTTTGGATATTTGACCATTGGCTGCCATTTTGTATCACTTAATTTACAAGGCTATTTCACTGTCCACACATTAAAGAAAACAACTTCCCTAGATGCTTAAGTTCACAATCAGTAATGGTTTTCCAATATCACTTGGTTTGATGTCCTAAGGTCTCTTCCATAAGTGTTAGTTTCAGCCAAAGATATTATGGTCGACTCTTTTGATCAATGTTTAAAACTAATTGCCAAAAAGTGTCGCACTTTGTTAACAGAGCCCTAATCGGACATGCAGGTAATGTTAAAGTTCTCTAGTCTTCGTAAAAAGGGAAAAACATAAGGTTCCGTCATTATTTTTATTGTATTTGCGCAACCGGTCTTATTTACAATTTACAAAATTGACCATAATTTTCGTTCTGGTTGTCGCATATATGTATTTTTTTCTGTTATGGAAAGATAATGGTCTATTTTACCTATGATTAAAAACAAATTTAGAGAATGTATCATACTTTTTGAAATGGAGGCACTTTAATCCCTGTAAACTTCTTTTTGATACACCCTGTATAAAACACTTGTATATAAATTAAAGATGATAACATATAAAAACCGACAAGTATTCTTTTGCTTATGTTCATATCCGCTCTAATTCATTGTCAGTTTACAACCATTAGTTTATATCCGACTCTCCCTAGAGCCTGTACAATAAACCATCGATTAATAAAGGTATTATGGTAAAAAAAAAATTGCGCTCATTTTGAAGAAAAGAAATGGGGGTGCAACTTAAGATGAGGAAGAATGGGCAACCAACATTTGGGTGTGAAATTTCATAAGGCCCCTATGAAATTTCAAGTTGACATTTTAAATCTACATGTTATAAAGCTTAAACTTACGTGTCCGAATTACAATTTTCTGTAGCTTTTAGTATAAAAGCCAATAGAATCTGATGTTTAGATCTTTTATAACAAAATGTTGGCCAAATTGAAATTTTTGCCGAAAAGTAGGCTTTTGATCATAATTAGGCAATGCCTTGGACGAATGTAGTCATCTTTGTATCAATGGACAGGGCAGGACCATAACTACCAACTTGTAACAAAACCAAGTTCATTTTGGGTTCGACTCGAAACAATTATTAGTCGCAACCCCATTGGGGTGACTTGTTACTAAAAATATCTCGGTTAGGTTGGATTACGCTTGTGTTATTAAAATGTATTAAATCCTTGAAAGATGTGCCGCTAGTCTCACTTAGTAAATTACATACATAAAGACTAGATTGACCATATTAGCTTAAGGTAAACATATTGCATATGGATATTCTATAATAAAGTTACGTGTTAACAGTTATATATATGTACAATAATGACATTGGTTTAACACATATATTCAAATTAATACAAAGAGGTTGAATTTGAAGTGAGCAGAAATGTGCATAATGCATGATACGAAAGAAATCCCTCTTGACGTGACAAGTTAGGGGATTGGAAAGTAGGTTGACTAAATCTACCCCATTTTG
>JXSR01S073879.1:61111-75481 GCA_000969725.1 Ophiothrix spiculata | reverse complement strand
TCATTTTTTTTAATACCACTTCCCCTTGCTAAATCCACTGAGAAACTTTGGTATGCTAAAAATGGTCAGTGAACCTCTGAAAATGACTCTACTACAACGTCATTTCATTTTCTGGGCCGGGTTCGAGTCCGCGGGCAATCTTTGGGTTTTTTTTTCACTTCTTATTTTCATTTTAAACGTTCAATAGATTTATTTAAGAGTAGAGACACTGACATAATTGGGTTTCTGATTTGTTTTACAACTTTAACATGTTTACACAAATAAAATCAACTCAATCCCACCCTTCATCATTTAGGCCTACTCTTGTCAGGTATTCATAGCCTCAACACAGGCCTTCCGATGGTCAGTCTTGCATACAGATGTTGTTTAATACTCCAGACGTTAAGTCTATGGAGAAAAAAGTCCGACTCCGATTTTATACCATAACTTTTGTTTAAAAAAAAAATAAGGGAAAACATGCCGGCCTGTTATGCTGAAGATTGTGATCATAAGCCAGGACTGGACCCCTGTCGTTATTTTCGTTTTCCAATCGAGAAAAATCAGTCTGATTTGTATGTTTACGTACGCCTATTCTGTTAATACAGTTAATAGGCTACATACGATCAGTGAAACCACTCAGGACATGATCATTTGTTTGGGTCCAGATCGCACGTGTTGGGCTAATTATCATACTTAATACACGCGAGACACACATTGGTGCTGTAGTCTTTTAATATGCGAATTCAGTGTAGCGGATAGAGATATTGATTCTGGTAGGGTCAAATTGTCTTGTTAACAATATTTTCTGCTTGGTTAACTTTCAAGTAGGGCTTGTGATTGGCTTTTGTAAAGCAGTGACTAACTGATTACCATACAGTTTATCTCTCGGTCTTGGGGAAAAAGTCTCACTGCTAAGCCTTGTGGCGGGGGGGGGGGGGGGGGGGGGATGTCCATATGGATCCAAACCCGAAAAAGCGCTTTCGCGAAAGAATTTCCGAAAGAAACCGTTTCAAAATGGCGGCCAAAACAAATTTTGCCGTGTCGCTACACAATTTTAACGCCAAAAAATTAAAAACTCACTTCCCAATGGAATTTTTCAATAAAATTTGGCTTATATTTGCATTATGTAAATAAAAATACATTCCTGAAATTAAATTTGAAAAAAAAAGTTGTTTGGTTACGATTTTATGGGCAAAACAAATTTGAAGAGCGCCCTCGAAAATGCTTTTTTATGCTAATAAGCATGGGAAGGGGTGGGTCGATTTGAATTTGTTTTTGTCACCAAATGAAAGGTATGGTAAAGTTAGACAATTACATAGAAGGGCTATGAAAAACTATTTCGCGTTTATGCGCTGACGCGCAAAAACCAAATGTTAGGTCCATATGGACCCCTTGTCCACTTAAGTGTTAACATCCATGCTTAGGTCTGTGCCATACATATAAATGTGTGCTTTGAATGTCTGCATGGACTTGACAAAGGCTAGTATAGAAGAAAATGTTGGTAAGTTTTTTGTATACACCTCCCCAACACTTGAAAGTTAAAATTTCATAATATTTGAACAGCCTGATTTACCATCCATGCTTAGGTCTGTGCCATACAAATGTGTGCTTAGAATGTTTGCATGAGCTTTGATTCTCAGCCTTGACGAAGGCTAGTTGGCAGGCAGAATGTGACCCTTATTGCCTGAAATTAATTCAAGAATATTTAGAAAATAGCATTTTCCCCAACATTTTGAAGTTAATCCTGCTAATTTGACGGTTATTAAACATACATGATGAAAATATTTTGTTTACAGTATATATAACTAGTACCATTTTTAAAGACATTTTATGACTGCTTAAGGCTTGTGCCATAAATGTGTGCATAATATTTGAAACAGCCTGATTTAACATCCATGCTTAGGTCTGTGCCATACAAATATGTGCTTAGAATGTTTGCATGGACTTTAATTTCTCAGCCTTGACAAAGGTTAGTTGGCAGGCAGAATGTGACCCTTATTGCCTAAAATTAATCCAAGAAAATGTAGAAAATAGTATTTTCCCCAAATTTTGAAGTTAATCATGCTAATTGGGGGTTATTAAATCATACATGATGAAACAATTTTGTTTACAGTATATATAACTAGTACCATTTTTAAAGAAATCTTATGACTTTTGGAGAACACGAGGTTTCTTGTGATTCGCACATTTTTTCCAGTGAGGATGGGCGCACTCAAAATGACGCGTGACTTTGATGCGCCGTATTTTGAAAACTTTGCCATGATCATATTTTTTATCGATTTTGTAGAAGAGCTATGTCCTCTATCCATGTATCCTTTAATCGAGACCAGAAACAAGATTGGCGTATAATGACAGGCCACTTAGCATGTAAAGCATGTAATCATGGGTAACCGGTGTGAATCCTAAAAAAATTGATTAATCAAGTTAGTCGTTTGTAGAATATAAATACACTTACATGTGTTTGACTATTTTGTTAAATATTTTACTTTCTGTTTCAGATGATAATGATAGAACAAAACAGGACAATAGCTGCAAAACCTAGCAAGACTGCATTTGGTAGTATTGTCACAGTCTCATGGACTGTACCCAAAGATGAAGCCACGCACAAAGATTGGATCGGAGTCTATCCTCATGGCACTGCTGATCACAAATATGTGGATTTTAGGTAGGCTTATGCGAGTGTTATGTAAGAGAAGACAGCAGGACCTTCCCATCATAACTTGGTTTTTTTAGAAAATGTTTTAATGAGAGGGTTTAGGGGTGAAACACAGCACAATCTGCAGCCTCATCCCAAGTTTGCATTTCAGACATGTTTCATCCCAAAACCCTCTCATCGCAACCCATACAAAAATTCCCATTGGAAGCAAGGCATTATGGGAAACTCCTGATGTCTTCTTAATAATAATAATAATAATAATAATAATAATACAACAGCTTTTATAAAGCGCAATACACCGAAGTCCCTTAGCGCATTACAAACAACAAAATACAAAACAAACAATAATATCAAAACATAGCAAATAAAAAATTGAATACTATTTAACTGATCTAGACAGTAGAAAGATCAATCTTTACAAAATGCAATGGTAAATACATATGTTTTCAAAGAAGATTTAAATTGTTCAACATTTATTGAGTTTTTGATATAAAAAGGCAAAGTGTTCCAGAGATCAGGGGCAGCAAATGAAAAAGATCTATGACCATACCATACGAAGCAGTAGAAACAGATGTAGCAACAAGATTTATTTTTGATGATGAACGTAGATTGCGACTAGGTTTATATTCCTGGATCAGGTCAGCAAGGTAATCTGGAGCAAGTCCATGGAGACCCTTATAAGTAAGAAGAAGTATTTTGTACACGACGCGAAATTTAACAGGAAGCCAGTGAAGTCGGCAGAGCACAGGCGTAATATGATCACTCCTTCCTGTGGTGAATGTGGATTGGAAATAGAGTCATTAATAACAATTGACTGTGAGCGATCTTTGAAATATGATGTAAACCAACTTAAAAGCCAAGTTTGTGATTCCATATCTGACAGCTAGTCGTTCAAGAAAAATGTTGTGGTTTATGGTATCAAAAGCAGCGGAAAAATCAAGAAGTATGAGTATTGCTTCATTGCCTTTGTCAGCAGCAACCAGAAGATCGTTAAAAACACGGAGTAAGGCAGTTTTGTGTTATGTTGTAAAATTCCTTGAACAAAGTTAACAAAGAGTACAGGGCTATCCAATATAAACTTACAAGGCAATCTAAAGTGAGGTGCAGGATTGTCTTTTTGACAAATTTTTTCCATACAGTGGCAATACTCCAATCATTTTTTTCCAAGAACGGCACAATTCTACTAATAGATACAATACTGCACCTTAATGGTAATCTAGAGCGGTTATCCAAAGTATTATAATCACCGATAAATATTTGCACAATAAAACGACTAGATCATTGAGTGAACTTTCATTCTTTTAAAGATTTATTCTTATCCCTCCCAGAACATTTAGAGTGAACTATTCATAATAATAAACGGTTCACTCTTTCCTAGAGTGAATTACTATAAGAGTGAACTTCACTCTAAAAGATTGGTCACTCATATGGTTCTTAAGAGTTTTTAAGAGTGAAATTTCACGCTTTTAGAGTGGTTTTTCACTCTTTCACAATAAGAGTGTATATAATTTACATTTATATACATAATAGTTTACATTTTGTTTAATCCTAGGTACGTGCAAGGTACTCAAAATCCTCGCAAAGGTGCTGTGCCAACCGGGAGTGTCAAGATGAATTTGTATCTGCCAGACGGCTCCTACGACATTCGTTATCTTGTTAACAAGCAGTTTATCAATGTTGTCAACACACGTACGTTAATTATTGGCATCGATTAAAATATCGTGATTGAAATCTTATTTATTTATTTATTTATTTATTTAGTCTTTATCCCGGGTAATCTCTTCAAGTCAGGGGCGTAACAGCTTTGACCGTCCGGGGGGCAAGACTCAAGGGCTTCCCGATTTTTGTACTTGCTTGAAAAAAAATTAACGCGCGCGTAGCGCGCGCGCAAAAATATTTGGACAAATGTGTTTATTTTAGCTAAAAAACGCCTATTTTTGGATGTAATAATGATTTCTTTCATTTTTCTTTTCTCCTTTCCCTTTTCTTTTCCTTCCTTTTCTCTTTTCCTTCCCCTTTTCCCTCGTCTTTCCCCCCTTTTCTTCTTCTCTCTTCCCTTTTTCTCTTCTTCCTCCCTTTCTTCCCTTCCCATTTTTTTGCTCTCCTTCCTGATTTGTTTGCGTCCGGGTGGGGTGGGGGGGGGGGCAAGTGGCCCCCCCATTGGTTACGCCCCTGCTTCAAGTCACCAGCACTGTTCTTCAAGGGAGCCCCGATCATGTAGAAAGTTACCACAACCTCTGAAGGACTAGTCTAAAGGACTAAACATAATTCATTCCTTCAGAAGTACTTTCAAGTGCGATACCACCAAGACGCCAAGACGTGTCTGTGTCCAGAAAGACCCAATCCAGTGTGTTGGAAAGCGCTTCTGCTTGCCAAGCATTTAAGAGATCATTACACTAGCACATGCAGTAGTAACGCAGTAGCCATTCAGAGGATCTTTTACCAGGGAAAACGCTGTTCAGAACACGTGTTGCATTAGCTGAAACACGCTTATTGTACTTGCTTGGTCATATCTGGTACAATGGTTAAGTCACACTTGTTGCATTTGTTAAAAACACATTTTGAAAAGTTGCTAAGGCAAGTTTGGTGCACTTACCATATTAAATCATTTTGGCATAAACATTGCTAACATTAAGGTAAATGTCTAGTAACAGGTTCAAAAGGTTTTAGTGATAATCGTTCCAAGAATGAATTCGCAGTCGACTTCTTTTTTTGAAAATGTTGCTGATACTGGAAAATGTTGACGTTTAGTAAAACACATCTAAATTTTCAATGTTATTTTCCTTTCTAGAGTTGGTATCCTACAGTGGTACTAAGGATTCTGAATGGTTGCAACTTTACATTGGAATCTTCATTGGTTTGGGTTCTAAAGCGACCAATATAGAAGAATGCGTTGAAGATGGCGAGATTACATTTGAAACTTTCAAAAAGTCATTTGATGCTTTTGAACACAAAAAGGTACGTAGGGTTTTTACCGCAGAAAATAATGATCCTTAATTGAATCCATGAAAAATTCAATATAATGTTTTGTTGGTCAATTATTATATGGGGTTGATTGCTGTCTATTCATATTATTGAAGTGCCATGGTCTATACACTCAACGGGGTTCGTTCAACAGTAAAATCAGCCATCAAAACCATCTTAAAAAGACCATTTTAGTAATTATCATAGCGTAATCAACCAGTAAAAAATGTGTCGGATTAATTACATCCCAAAAACACAGCCAAACTATCTTGCTATTTTATGAACATCCCTTTTGCCAACGTAAGAATTTGCCTAAATAAGGCGATTTTGGTACCCGTAACCCATTGTTTTATTTGTGTAACTTATTAACCCTCGTCTACCCAGGGGAGGGGGTTGTTGCAACCCCCTAAGGTTTTTCCCCCGCTGCATAAAAACGCAAAAGCAACCGACCCAAGGCATTTGGGTAATCTATTTTACATCCTTTGCGGTCATTTTGATGAAAAAATTAGGGGGGTACCACCTAAGGCGGGGTTAGGGTAGGCCGTTAAAGGGAAGCCCCGGACAATTTTAAGTCGCCATTTTGAAAAATATATGCATGCTATGAAGCTGAAACTTGCAGGTTTAGAATTATCATTTCCCTACATTATTAGCAAAAAACCCGACGATAATCGGTCATTTAGAACTTTTATAGCAAAATTTTGATTTTGGTGGCCAATCCCGATTTTCCGATCCAAACGAGCTTTATGACGTCATAATTACAAGTTCATAGGGGGTTCCGTTCTAAAAATTTAGGGGGGAGGGGGTTGCAACAAACTCTCCTTGGGTAGACGAGTTACAAAAAATAGCCTGGGAAGACGAGGGTTAAAGTGTGTTTAAGATTTGCTGGGATTAAGCAATATATGATCCAATGCTCTCAATAGTTTTTGTGTTTGATTTGCAAAACATTACTTCATTACAATCTAATACTGCCAGCATACCAAAACACCGACAGCGACAAGACTAGACTCCTCAAAATCGACGTTGACGTCCCCAAAATCGACCATTTAATCTAATTGGGTAGCAAGTTGGTTTACTGGCTTTGCGGCACAGGGAAACATTTAATCAAAATAACTGCATAAGAATTGATTTCTTCCACATATGCAAAATTAGAGTAACAACATATCAAAAATAGTACAATCAACCGTATATTAAACATTGTGGAGGAGGACTGAGAAATAAGCATTTAGCCTGTCGGGTCCCAGACTCCAAATATCTAGATAAATTATACACAATTAATTTACAAGGAATCATTAATTTAGCATACTGTCCTCTCATCGATGGCCACAGAGTGGCAAGAAAGGGCAGGATGTTTCAATATGATTATTTCATTTTGATTATTTTCAAATATTATGTTAAATATTTTAAATATTGATCTTCTCAATCCACAATGCGATGGCCACAGAGTAGAGAGAAAGGATGGGATGTTACAATAAGATACTTCATTTATCATCAACTGTACATAAGCAATTCAATTCAATTTAATTCATTTATCTATTTTTCATCAAACAAACAAGGGGTGGAAGAGGCACAACGATAAGCAAAAGCCTGTAAAATTGTTGTGCCCCCTAACATTAAAAAACAACAAAAATTACTTAACAAACAAAAACAAATATAAAGCAATGAAAAAAATGTTAAAAATCACACAAGGCACTCACACCCCACTTACAAACACCCCACCAGAAGCAATGTCAAAAGCGAGGATAGAGAGAAACATGGAAGAAGTGTTCAAAGACCAAAGCTGTAATTCAACGTTAACGTAAAAGGAAATACTAAACACTTAAGATATGATCGCATCATTCGATCATTAATTGTCAATAATAAAGACAAACATTGCGGTAAGAAATAAAGATTTTGCTGGAATTTAGAAATACCGGAAAATAGATTTCAGTAAAGGCTTTTCAATTTAAACTTGAATTGTCCAATTTTTTTATACAGTCTTTATGAATTTTTGGCAGATCGTTCCATAATTTTGGTCCAATTTTAAAAATATTTGCTGATTTTTGCATTGTTATTTTGAATTCATCCCTGTTTCTTGAATTATATGTATGGTTTTCAATAAGAGTTGTAAATGTATTTTGGAAAGATTTGGGCAGTAAATCATGTTTGTATTTGAACATAAAAACGGCAGCTTCCTTGTGATACGTATCGAAAATATTTAAAGGGTTAAATTTCTCAAAGATGGGTTTGGTGTGACTAAGGTATTTGCTATTTGATATCGTTCTCATGGCACGCTTTGAATTCGGAACACCTTATTGTATAATATTATATTCTTTGTTTGAATTTCCCCATAGTAATAATCCATAGTTAAAATAAGGAAATATAATGTAAAAATAAGATAGGAACGATTTGACCTTATTTAGTACCCCTTTGTTTCTAGAACATACTTTACAAACATTTTTAATATGTCTTTCCAATGTCATATTCTCATCAATTATAATACCAATAAATTTCGCATCTTGTACTCTGTTTAACTTACGGCCGTCAAGATGGGAATGGAAAAGGTGAAAATATATTGTTAACATATTTTATGAATCTTTTTCTATCTTTGTGTAATCTGATATGAGAGATTTATTATAAGAATGTTTAAAAGACTTTATATTATCACTACTTTTAATTTTTTTTTGTATGTCATTCCAGATCTTAACTCCTTGGTATGAAATTGATTTTTTACTAAATTCAAGTTTACCTTTAAGAAATTCCAATTTATTAGCATTTCTAGTACCATAATTATGGTTATTTGCATTAGTTAGACATTATTGATTGAATCTGGTAATAAGCTATGACTATATTAATACATGAATCTAACAATGTGCATTTTACAAAGATTCGGAACTTTTATGGTGAAGTACAGGCTTAACAGCGCAGATTCTGGAAGAAAATGTTTTACTTTATACAAGATTCCAATGCTACTTGAACATTTTTTACAAAGTTCATTGATGTGATTTTTCCAGTTATATTTTGATCTATAGTTACCCCCAAAACTTAAAAGACTTCACATTGTTTATTTCTGAATTATCAAGAGAAAATTTAAAATTGTCTTTTATTTTACTTGTTTCTTGATGATTACCAAAGAGTATATAATTTTTTTTGAGATCGAGAGAAAGTTTATTAGATTTGAACCATGTACTCAGTTTACTAATACCATCATTCATAATATTATTAAGTATGTCAATGTCCTTGTGAGAAGTGAATACACTAGTATCATCTGCATAACGTATAAATGACAAATCTGGAACAGGTTTTGGGATGTCATAAAAATAAAAAATAAAACCAAGCGGTCCAAGATTTGATCCCTGTGGCATTCCAGTGTTAATAGATCTTAATGTTGATTTGTGATTATTGTATTCTACAAATTGTTTACGATTAGGTAGGTAGTTCCTAAACCACTCCAAAACTATTCGCCATAGTCAATAACTAGCCAATTTATTTAAAAGAATATCATGATCAAGAGTATCAAATGCCTTGGAGAGGTCTAGGAATACACCTGCATTAGCAATTTTGTCTATAGTAGTACGGCCATACTAGTGGAATAATTAGGCCGGAAACCATATAGGTTTTCAAATAAGATTTTAAATTTAGTTAAGAATGAAATATATCTATTAAAAACTAATATTTCAAGTATTTTTGAAATTGCTGGAAGGATTGAAATTGGCCTTTAATTAGTAAAATTATTTTTACTTTCTTTTTTATGCACAGGAACAAGTCTGCCAATTTTTATAGTTGATCAGGAATTATTCCAGTTTTTTAATGGCATGTTAAATATCATAGAGAGAGGAACACTTAATTCATTTGCAAGTTTTTTTTATAAGTAATGGTGAAATTCCATCATGGCCGGTGCCCTTATTAGCATCTAACTTTTTAATTATATAAATTACTTCATCTTCTGTAATTATACTAAAATACATGCTATTTTGAAAAGGAATGCTTAAATAAGTTGAAAAGTGCACTTTAGGTATTTGTGATACTTGATTTGGCCCTATGATTAGGAAAAAATCCATTAAAGTGATTAGGAATTTTTCAGGTTTATTGATTATTTTTTCATTCAAGTTAAATTCATTGCTATATTATATATATTATATGGTTTCCTTTGTAAAAAAAAAGAGGGGAAAAAAAGGGGGAAAGAAAAAAAAAGAAAGAAAACAAATATTTCTTTTTTGCAGACCTTAAAGGTTTGTTAAGTATATCATTTAAAGTTTTGTATTTAGTTTTATTTAGCGGAATTCCTTTTTTCAGTAATTGTGTGTAGAGTTTGTTTTTCTTATTGATCATTTTTAACAAGTCTTTTGATATCCATGGTAATTTAGACTTAGTTTTAGACTTTTGAGAGTCTAATGACTCGCCATCCCATACCAATATACGTTATATCTGATAATGGTCTCTGTTTCACCATTTATCTAGTACATAATTAATTGGCATTCCATTAATTGCCATTCCACTGATACATTATTCCCTTAAGAGAAAGGTGATCTGGCAGATTAAACATAAAAGGTTGGGTGTCTGATACAGGCCAAAAAATGTTTAACTTCGCTTTGTCGAGTAGCATAGCTTTAATTTTGGAAAGAAATGAACTTTGAATTTCCAACAAGAATGATACTTTTTGTTTTTTCTAAATGCATATTTATATAGAAAATTGAACTATGATCGAACTTTAAACATTCTTATATCTAACATTTTATCGCACGGTTAGAGTACAAAGGTTTATTTGTGTATCATCTTGATAAATAAAGGGAAATAATAATTTACACACTAATCACAAATGATAGTAATTAGCATGGGTAAACAGTGAATCACGTTATCATGGACTCGCTTTCATCCATTTTTCAAATATTTCAGAAATTGTTTTCTAAAAGTAAGGTTGAATGGTTCAGATATTTTAGGTATCAAAAGTTTCGCAAGTGAACGAAATATTTCTTATTAGGCCAAAAAAAAAAGAAGAACTCTGTCTCAACTTACTTAAGGTCAAAACCCTAAGCGCTATGCGTCTTTTTTTTTAAGTCTTTTTTTTGACTGAGAAAATGAGCTTCCTCGTCTCTTCTCGTGGTATTGGGTGCTCTATATATTTATAACTATCATTTCTATAATTTTACTACTCTTCCAAAAGCAAATATATCCAGTGTATTGCGGATTACCTGAGTACGTGGAAAAGAGCAAAGGAAGGCACTGCCACATGTCCTCCTGAAATGAAACACATGGTCCATTTGTACAGCAGTTGGACAAAAATACTTTTTGCTTTCTCTGGAACGCCTTTATTAACCCTTACACTTTTGACCACTTCTCTTTAGAAACTTTCAAGTCAAAAATCACGGGTTTTGACCTGGATTTGAACCCGGTGTAGTAGGAATAGTAGTCCCTTGATCTGGATGTCCGGGTTGTACAGTAAAGTATAGGCACGCGACTCTCACGCAACATAACTCTCACGCTTTATTCCGTTATGGTCTATGAAAGGCGGACTTTGATTCCTGGGCCCTGATTACTATTACCGGTACCTCCCGCGGTTTCTCGATCCATTATTATCCCTATGTCAAGTCACTGAGCATGCAGGCGCTGCCAAGCCTCCCATTGCAGCAATTTCGTAATCATAGTTATAAACTTGGGTCTATGACAAATTTGGACTTTGGAAATCATCTTTAATGTGTGTTACGCCTAATCGAAAACAACGTGTGCATAAGAATGGTCGTATTTAAAGAATTATTTTTCGATTATTTTGTTAAATTTGTTGAATACAATCTACTACGAATATTTACTAATTTCGACCAATGGTGACTACTACGGAGAATTCTCATATTTAAATAACATATTTGTAAATAGCGGATTATAGATACCAAATAAGTATAAATTAAATCTTGACAACCAGAAAAATAACTCACTGAGCAGAGAGCTGACGTTGCGGGTTATACCGTCATCCTTTAGCTGGGTTGTGATGATCTGGACCTTGATGCTGGTTGTCAAGATTTAATTTATACTTATTTGTTACCGACCCAGATGAATGAGAGTATAAATTTTAATAAATGAAAACATTATGGCATGATCGAAAAAGAAAAAAAAAACAATATTCCTGAAAAAAGTGCAAGATTTTCCCTTTTAATATAGGATCTGTAATTCTAAGGAATTTTTACAGTGTATCCAAATTCTTTGACCATTGTAAAGGTAAACCAATCACTTATTATTAAAATGGTTCTTGTGCTTAAAATATTGTTTCCATTCAATAATTTTAAAAAAAAATTCATATTTTAGTATTGCTCGCACAGTATAGCATATCACATTTAATTTTTTCTCCTTGTTTTCACCTAGGTATATAATGGATTTAAGCTGTTAGGTACTGCACTAGTAGATGTCCAGAAGACCTTGTTAAAATGTAATGAAAAAGGTATAGCTAGAAAATTGAAGCAATTCATCGCAGACCTCATCGAATGTACAGAAGCTGAATGTGAAAAGTTTGTTATTGATTTTATAGAATTTCTCGTAATCTTGTACAAGGATATTTATGAGATCTATGGTGATATCTACGCAGCGACAAATGCTTTCAACTTACTCAAAGCTTATCAACAAGGAGGATTGTGCATTGGGAGGGTAGTAAAAGCATGCTTTTCTATTAAATCTTAAATACTGGCACAATTAAGTTTAAAAGGCCAATCAGTTTTCTTCCTGATGATACAGTTTGACCTTAGGACATATGCAAATGAGCTCATTAGACGAAATTTAATTGTCATTTCCCGGACATGTCCCTGGTGAATATCAGGATAACTTGATCGCTAGATTTTTTTTTCTCGACGTGACCTGCCAGATAGGATCGGGGTTTTAAACCCCTGTAATCACAAAGGGGTTAATGCAAATAGAAAATGAAGATGTGGATAGAATATAATTTAGAGTTTTTTTCAATAAGATAAGTCTATGTTTGACTGTTGGGAATATAAATTCCTTTCATTGATTTTTTTCCAAAATTGTAAATTTTAAACTTTTAAAATCATGAGGTCACATCCAATTACGTACAGTTTGTTTTACCAAATTCTTTGTGAATTGGCTAATACAAACTGCATGATAAGATATCAGATATCATGAAATAAATCGAGGGAAAATGCAGTACAATTAGACATACGAAAGGTAAATGATGCCCGGGTTGGGGGGGGGGGGGGTCCTCTCGAAAATATAAAATGGAACTCATGCTCATCATAAAATGTGGCGTAAAAGGGTTTGATTTTGACCCATCAGTGGCGTCTGCATTTTCGGAAAAGGGGTACTTTTTAGCACAATTTACGCCATTTAGGATTGTAAATTCAAGCCACCTCCGCCATAAGGCTCCAATTTTGAGGTGGACTGCCGAGCATGAGTATCACTTAATTTTTCGAGCGGCACACCTTATCCCTAGTTAACGATCCTTATCTCAAGATAACGTTGTTAACTAGGGATAAGGCTGCTTTATCCTAGGTTAACACTCGTTAACTACACTCGTTAACTAGGGATAAGGCGTCTTATCCCTAGTTAACGATCGTTATTTTTAGATAACATCTCTTATCTAGGGTTAAGGCGCCTTATCCCTAGTTAACGATCCTTATCTAGGGATAAGGCGACTTAACCCCAGATAACGAATCGTTAACCCTAATTAAGGCCCTTATCTGGGGTTAACGTCGTTATCCTAAGATAACGGAACCATGGCAACAAGCAGGTTGTGTAGGTCTCAATCGACAGCTCTCTGTAACGTACTATTTGAACAATTCGTCAATTGTCATTCCACCTATGGCACGCAAAATAGGTAAAATATACGATAAACTTAGTTTATTGAACGATTCTTTTTTTCGATCTAAAACTGTTTTCATTGACCAATAAACTTGATTTTTTTCCAGGGGATGCGTAACACTTACATACTTTCACCTCGAATAAGACCTGTACTTGAATGCTAATTTAGAATCCTTATCATGGGACATTTAAGGCCATCTGCAATTGATTCTTAATTTCTTTTTGGAGACAGTCAAAAAAGAAAATTCTGCCGAGTGAGAATTCATAATTCATTTTTCATTATTTTGTCTCAATGAATTATTGCATTTTACATGTAATTGAACATAAGACCAATGGAATTGGACTGTTAGTTTCCAGTAGCGCCCTCAAAAAAGAGGTCACATTTTCATTATCCATCATTTATATTTGAATAAAATCAATAGTATATGAAGAATATTGTCATAAATATGCCAACCCACCTATACCAGGATATACATTCAGGTTCAAAACACCTTTTCAGGGATTGGAATATTCTTGATGAATGATGAATAGGCATTTTGATGTATTTTTGTGTTCATGTCAATAATCAAAGGCTTATGCCCACTATGTTCCAAGGGAAATTGTTGTAGAGCCGGTGGCAAATTTGCCCTTTTGCTTCCCTTAAAAATGCTTGACTACCAACATATGACTATATCATGAATGCTCCATCCCTAACTCTACACCACAAACTGTCTACTGTCACAACTTTACTGATACATAATTATTCTAACCCTGCCAGAGTCTCTGTTTTCGAGTTACGTACCACACTGAAAATGTTGTTTCATCATTTGACAAACAATAAGTTGTTATGAAAATGGTCTAGTATGACAAACTATAATTTGTCGTGGAATTCGCCATACAAGTATTGAACGACGAATTATAATTAGTCATGAAAAACGGTCTAGTATGACGACTTTCTCATGACAATTAGTCATGCTGAAAAATTAGTTTGTCATGAGAAAAAAATAATTTGTCATGCA
>JXSR01S073878.1:5109-17230 GCA_000969725.1 Ophiothrix spiculata | reverse complement strand
GTCACGTAAAGCCGTGGGTCCCCTGTACGAATAGACTCCTTCATGGGGTATGCATGTTATGCAAGTACTTGTATCATTGATTGATTGATTGATTTTCATAAGTTTTTAACTTAAGTGGAATCTAGGCTAGTCCCTTTAAGCCTAAATCCAGGTACTGAAATAAGAATATCCGTTTTTTCGTTACTGTTTAGGTCTTTTCAGATCGAAGGACAGAAAATAGGGCATCATTAAGTGTAAGACTTGAAAAAATGGGGCATTGGGTGTAGAGGGTGTGAATAAATTGGGTCATTGGCAGCCAGCTTAGCAATAAAAAGGGGGTCTATTGGTCTGCAGTTGCTATCCACAGACATATGGGGTGCCCCCTGGGAGTACATGTAAAAGTAGTTTGAGCAGGGCCGTATGAACCAGGGGGCAGGGGGGACACTTGCCCCCTCTGGCTCGAAAAAGCGGAACGCTAGGGGGACAAATTTCAAAATATCTGGACGATATTTAACTACTTTTACTGTCCCGAGATCACTGTCTTGTAAATTTTAAGTCAAAATAAGCCAATTTTAGCACAAATATCAAGGTTTTTTTATTGATTTTGGCTGAAAATAGCAAAATTTGACCATATGTATGCATCGGGACGAAACATAAATTTCGGGACGGTAAATGTGTTTGCCCCCCTTGGCTTACATGCCTTTGTACGGCCCTGAGTTTTAGAAGAAGAATAAAGATACATATTTTCATTTCTATGCTTTTGAGCCTCTGTCTGTGAAAAACCCAATGGCAGAATTGAATAATAGGCGTATAGGATTCTTATTTTTGACACATTAGCCATAATTGTTAAACAATACCAAAATAAATTAATTAATTTACTGACATTGATAATTTGACTCACAAAGCAAATGAATAAAAACAGGAAATCATTTAACAGCTGATCAGCATCTAGTCATGTTTGCCTACAATCTTGGCCAAAAATACTCAAAATTCTAATACAGTGTGCATCATATTTTTCATCTAGACATTAAAGGTGCAATTCATGATTTTGATGTGACAAATACCTCGCCTGTTTTCTAGGTAAAAGAGAAGAAGAGTACATTATAAATATATACTGAAAATTTCACTTGATTCCGACCATTTGTTTCCAAGTTACAAGTATATTTATGAATACAAGCTTTTCATCATTTTGAGAATCTCCATAGGCTTCTGTGTTGTAATTACTGTCGGGGCCCTGACAATAATTAGAAAATGACACATTTTTTCCCTTTTCTCAAAAATGCAAGCACGTTTGAAAGAATTGTTTGGTGATTGTAACATATACCAGTTGACAATTCTTATAAGCTAAAAAACTCAATTTTGATAGAGGTGACCTTGAGGGTGAAAAGTGGATCATGAATTGCCCCTTTAACTTTACAACCTAAAACATTGCTGATTGGCTTAGAAATATGTCAGAATGTCTGTTAGATTTTCCTTAATCAGAGGCAAATATAACAAATTGCCATAATTTCACAACCTAATGAAAAGTACAACGCATACCAGAATTTAGAAAAATGTGCACTTTATCAGAATTTTAAAGTACTTGCCAATGACAATAACATAGTTATATGTGCATTAGATTTGGTACAAAGTTTATGAGGACCTATTTTCTCCCTCACTGTCCCAAGACTTCCCTCCTCCACCATCCAATGCAGCGAGGAACACATGAGCTCACTATATTCTTAAGATTATGTTGCTTTAAGGTGCGTTTACACTGTGACGACATGGGGGTAACGACAAGCAACGTAGACCTGCGAATTGCAGTTTTGACATTTATGCCCATCATTGTTACTTAAAGTCAGTCAACGCTCACACAAACTCTGTGTGTTACTATCAGTCGTTTTCAGTTACAACTTTTTAATTGCAAATACGTTACCCTCCATCATTACCCTACGTTACAGTGTTAACGGACCTTTAACAACATGGGGAGGTAAAGTGTCCCAATAATAGTACTAATAATTTTGCCAAGATTGTAGTTTGTTTTTTGCCCATCATCCCGATTCTAAAATTTCCCTTTTTCCAACACATGACAATTTTATTGATGTTACAGGATTAATTAACAACATGCCCATACAAATTTACCACTGTGTATTTTTTCTAAAAAAAAAGAAGAAATGTTGAAATTAGAGACAAAGTTGCCCAGGTTACCATTAACCAACAATTCCAGTTAGCAGCAGAATGGCATTGTTGCTTTGATTCAGCTTTATACTGGGTCAAATTCTATTCAGTCCAAGTTGAAAATGAGCTCTCTTTGAGGTGAAAAACTCAAAATAAAAGAGGAACATGTCTTACAATTATGTGTGGGAGGGTTACAATACTGTCAGTAAAACAGGGTTGGATAAACTCATTTTTTATTATGATGCTGTGTGTGTGTTTTTTTTTTTTTTTTACTTTTAAATGTCTTTAAATTATTCTGTAGGTACAAATTAATGATTCTGTAGACTTTTTCAAATTTTGGAAACTCATGGGCAATCCCTTTAATACAACAGCATAAGTTTTTCTATTGATGTTTCTATGGGGGTCCGCTTGGTACTGTCAGTCCTGTTTATTTTCTCTATATCCTTTTGCCAATTTGCTGGGCATGATTTTGGTGGGTCTTGGATTCTTGCATTTTCTCATGGTTCATACCATGTTTTTATGATGTTATGATTTTGAAAGGACTTTGTGGGGAGAGAGGGGAAAAAAGTATACTAACTGACTTATGATTATTCCAAAAAATTGCTCCGAGTTGCTCCTATAGCTCCATGAATACCAAGTTTGGAGTTGTACCAAATTTATTTGTTAGTATAGGCAGGTAAAAGTGTAGACGCCAATATGAAGCATTTGAGCCAAATTTATTAAATCATTTCAAATTTGCAATATACTTGGCATATTGTACCTGCCTCTGAGAGATTGTCAGCTCGGGACCATCATTGGATATTAATTTGATTCTTACATCTGTGTTATTTGGGTTAGAATGGCTAACACTAACCATAAACTTTAAACCTAAAAAGAAAAAAAAACTGAAATGTTGGTTGGCGTAATCGCTCTTCTTTGTCAAATTCACTATCATGCTTGTTGACAATTTACTGAGATCATCCCAAGTAGAACTTACAATTTCACAATCACAAAAAATATGGTCAACTGTTTCCTGGAATTGATTAAAATTAAAGTTTTGGACCTCCTTCCTAATAATTAAAACAAGAAGATATATTAAAAGCAATAGCTCTGTGAAAACTTTAAAGTAAAATGGCCGAAGTCGAGTATCATTTTGTGCATTTGATTAATGTTTGATATCATTCTAAAGGATTCTGCTAAGTTAGAGCAGGCTCTTGCAAAACAAGATGATAATAAACTTGGTTTTCACTTTCAGATAATGAGCCTCCCATTGCACATGGAAAAGCATGAATTTCTCTCTGTACTGATATCACATCATGTTATATCTATTGCAAAATTTTATAGATATGTTTATTATTCTGTCTGTGTGTACAAATATTAAAAATAAGCCCTTTCAGGGTACTGACAAACAAACAAATATGAATCGTTTGACACTCTTTTCTTTTATCATTACCATGTCAATGGCCAGTTGGTCTATTCAATGAAGTTTTCAGAACTCTAACAACCTCCTCACGGGTCAAATGAGTCCAAAATGATATCATGTTCAATTATGTATTTAAAGCAATAGGTCTGTGAAAAATGACTTACGATGAGTATCATTTGTGCATTTGAAATTATTCAAATGTATTGTTTAATTCTTTTCTTTTATTATTACCATGTCAATGGCCTGTTGTTCAATGAAGTTTTCAGAACTCTAACAAACCCTCACGTATCAAATGAGGCCAATATGATATCATACAGTGGAACCTCTTTAACACAAAATCTGTGGGGCCACACATTTTACTTTGTGTTATCAGAACTTTGTGTTATGCATCACATTTTTAATATAAATTCAATGCCAGGGACCTAAAAAACAATTTTGTGTTATCAGGGCTTTTGGGTTAACAGATTTCGTGTTAAAGAGGTTCCACTGTATTTAATTATGTATTTAAAGCAATAGTTCTTGAAAAATGACTTAAAATGAGTATCATTTGTGCATTTGAAATTATTAAGGTCAATTGTTTGACTCGTTTCTTTTATTATTACCATTTCTTTTATTATTACCATGCATGTCAAAGGCCAGTTGTTCAATGAAGTTTTCAGAACTCTTACAACCTCTTCACATGTTCACATGTCAAATGAGTCCAATATGATATCATATTCTATTATGTATTTAAAGCAATAGCTCTGTGAAAAATGACTTACGATGTCAATGGCCAGTTGTTCAATGAAGTTTTCAGAACTCTTACAACCTCTTCACATGTAAAATGAATCCAATATAATATCATATTCAATTATGTATTTAAAGCAATAGCTTTGTGAAAAATGACTTACGATTAGTCTGTCTATGGCAAGGAAAAAATGAGTGATTTTTCACATTCTAGTGATAAGGTGTTAAATAAAAGAAACATATATGGCAGCCATTGCAGATACGACTTTCTTACACTCGCATTACGATTTGTGCATTTGAAATTATTCAATTATTATGATGAATTGTTTGACTCTTTTCTTTTATTATTCCATGTCAATGGCCGGTTGTACAATGAAGTTTTCAGAACTCTTACAACCTCTTCACATGTCAAATGAGTCCAATATGATATCATATTCAATTATGTATTGTCTCATTGTATCATTGTGTGATTGTTGATTGTTTACAGATGAACTTGAGTTCACTTCTATTCTTGGCAAGATAAGATATTGTGTGCCATCCCATCATGCATTGCTTCCTATGAAAAAAAATTGTCCAGGAAGTCATGATGTGAGTAGTTAGTGATGAATTGACTGTAAATCAATGTTAATTATTGTAATCTTGCATTTGGGGCATGTTGGTTTTATCACTAAATACTCACATGAGTTCTTGTACAAACTTTCCCATAGGAAGCAATGCATGATGGGATACATATGGTATCTTCTCTATTCTTGGCTCACCGTGAATGACATTAAGTGTGTTGAATGATAAGTGATACATCATGACCCGAGACTTGGGAAGAGTCCAGTGCATTCTTTGGCAAAGACTGTGTATACCTTTATGTTGTAGGATAGTCTGTGGCACAGTTTTAGTGTTGCTACAGGCTGTTGATGTCCTAAAGGAGGGGTGGGGGAAAAGAAAATATTGGACTTGCATCATGCATTTCCTTCCATGGGATTTTTTGTGCAAGAAATTGTTTCAAACTTTAGTGATGAATTGTGCACAAAATGCAAGATAACAACTGATATTAGGTAGTTTTATTACTAAAACTAGAAACAAAAGGCTGAACAAAAAATCACTTTGAAAGCAAGGCATGATGGGAAGCCCCTGATATCTTCTTTTGTGTGGGGCATTAATCAAACTTTCATCCAAATTATCCACCTGTAAAAGGAGCATGGTCCCATCTTTATAAAATTAGGTTTTCAGTATCATACGAAATTTAAATCATAATTTTTAAAAAGAGAAAAGATTTGATAGAGATAAATATTTCGATATTTTGAAAAAATCAAAATTTCATTGACTCAAATATTAGTTTCTTGAGACTTTCCAGAAATTATTAGAAACACACACCCACACAAATATTTGTTGCATGGAATATCCAGTGTGCCAAAAAAATTGGTAACATGCCTTTACACAAAAAATTAACGAAATGACATAAAAAAACTTGGCATCATTTTCAAAGACATTGCAAATCTATGATAATCTGCTATAGACAGTTATTAATTGTGGCCATGAACTTGGCAACCATTGCAATCTATGATAATCCTGTAGACAGTCATTAATTGTGGCCATCAACTTGGCTCTATGATAAGGCCGAGTAAAAAAATAAACATGTTTCTCGTCCCCTCTCGCATCGTTTTTTAAGAATTTTGCAAAAATATTTTTGATTTTTTGTATTTCATACATAACTTATTTGTAAAAAAGGTTTGAAAAGTTTTAAGTCTGTGCAATAGATTCGCTTCAGTTCAATAAGCATTTTAAAGCATTTTTTGTTTTGATCAACCCTCCAGTATGTTCAAAACTCAAAAAATAAAAAAGGCATTCTCCTCTTCCAATAATACATCTGGTATTCTGGTGAGAATGGGCCATTAATGGGTTAAAAAATAAAAAGTACCTCTTCCTCCTTTTTTTTTTCAAAAACCCGGACAAGAAACATGTTTTATTTTTTAGTTTTGCCTAATCCGATGTAGACAGTCATTAATTTTGACAATCAACTTGGCCTGAATAAATTGACTTGGACTGCCAACATTAAATAAGTCATTCTGTTAAAAATTAATGTATATAAAGGCCGAAACCATAGTCGGCCTTCAAACAAAATTTTCTCTACCAAACATTTGGTCATGACGTCACCAAATATTTGTCATTGAATTTAAAGTATGAACGGGTAACAAACATTTGGTCTAATGTATATGGCAATTCAATAGTATGTGCAATCTAGCAAGAAATTTTATTTGGTCTCAACTCGGCAGGTGTTGAAGTTATTTTGTTTGGAGTCACTCGTCATTTTGACGTCACGACCAAATGTTTGGTAGCAAAAATTTTGTTTGGAGGCAGAGTATGTTTTTGGCCTATGAACGTGTAACAAACATTTGGTCCAATGTATACGACAATTCAATAGTATATGCAATCTAGCGCGAAATTTTAGTTGGTCTCAACTGGGTGTTGAAGTTTTTTTGTTTGGAGTCACTCATCATTTTGACGTCACAACCAAATGTTTGGTAGCGAAAATTTTGTTTGAAGGCCGACTATGCTTTCGGCCTCAAAGTTTGTATCAAATGGTCAGATAATTGAAAAAAAAGAAAGACATCAGGAACTTCCCATCATGCCTTGCTTCCAATGGGATACATGTTTTAATGAGAGGGTTTAGGGATGAAACATTACATCATACAGCAATCATTCCAATTTTGCATTTCAGACATGTTTCATCCCTAAACTTTCTCATCACAATACAAAAAATCCCATTGGACGCAAGGCATGATGGGAAGGTCCTGATGTCTTCTTTTGTCGTGACCATGCAATAAGAATAATCCCGCTTTCTCCCGACAATGAAATTTTCAAAATTTTAGAATTGTTTTTTGTTTTCCCATTTTCCCTAAGATGTGGTTATAATGGTTTTAGGGTCAGTTATTACAGTGAGATCTAGGGTTTAGGTCAGGTTAAGGTAAGCAATATGGTTAGAAATTTTGAGCATTAGGGTTTTGATGAAATTTAAGGGTTTGGTTACCGAAATATTACACGTCAATGTCAAGTCGTTGGGGAATAAAGCGGGATTCTTCTTCTTACCGTGATGATGGCTTAGGTCAGGCCCGTAGCAAAGGCGGATGCGTTGGGGGCGTTGCACCCCCAAATTTGACAATGTACAAAAAAGGTCAACAAAAATTCCCTAAATATCCACCAAAAGAACACCTAAAGCACCAAAACACATAAATGTAGGTCGTTTCCTAATAAAATACTACACAAAATGCTTGGAAAACTACTTTTTTTTTTTTTGCTAGTGTCACTTTGTCAAAACCACTGAACTTAGTTAAGGGTCGACCAAAACAAAAACTTTTCTCCAAAAGGTCCACGTTTTGAAAGTCTGCACCCCCCCCCCTCCTCTTGAAATATCCTGGCTACGGGCCTGGCTTAGGTGACCAATAGCTACATGTATAGGCCCACTGGCCAATCTGTGGACAATTGAGACAAAAATGTAGGGTTTGGGCCATCTAGAAAATCACGGTTCATTTCAAAGTGCATTTCATGATCCTTAACAAACTTAAACCTATTAATTCTTCTAAGAGTAGACATGAAAACACTTTTACATCATGACAAGAAAAAATGATTAAGGGGATGAGGCACTGGATCAAGAATTGCCCTTTTAAATTCAATAAAGCTCTGCTGTTTGGATCCAGTTTAGTTTGCCCTAATGCTCTGTACCAAAATATGTGACTTGCCATATCTCAAGAGGACATTTGTCTAAACCTATGTGTCTCATTTCATGACACAATTAACATCATATTATGCCATGCTTTAAACTGAATATTTATATTTGAACCCTGGCAATTCCACATGTATCTGTACCGCTGACCTGCACCAACCCAAAAGTTTCAAAACACAATATAACCTCTAAACTTACTTAGATTTTGATTTCCATGCTTTACTTTTTCATTTTACAGTAGTCTGAAATATTCCAATAACTAGCATTCACAAAAGAATACTATTTATGTTGACCAACATAATCGACATTTACGTGTTGAAAATTGTGATCAAATTTGCAAAAATATGTGGAATTTGTCTACCTCTGTCGAGTAAATAAAAATGACCCATCAACCATGGGTTCAAAGCCGCATTAATGTCTTCCGATATAAATAAGACCATCGGAAAATTGTAACTGCCCAAGCCTGATGACAGACACATCAAGTTTCTGACACGTGACCTTGAAGCCGGTAAACCGGCTCATCGGGTATATGGTACATGTACACATGAGCCGGTATTCCGGCTCGTCGGGTTCAAAGGGTTAATGGTAACTCAATATCAATCCATATCAGCTCATATTATGTTTTTTAATATGATGGAAAATAAATACTATGAACTATATCTTGTACAGTGTGGAATTGCCGCAATAATTAAAGATCATGTCATGATGAACTATTGATCACCAGTAAAGAGAAACAATTACCGCCGTAATTTCAGTTAGGCCAAAAAAAGAGAACTTTGTCTCAGGTTCCCACACACATACTCTCTAAATTCCAGAGACTAATTAGATTTAAAAATAAGTCTCTGGAATAGCTTTAAAAATTGTCGTTTTATCGCATTGCCCAAAAATGTAAATAAAAAAATTAAAAAAATCGCATAGCACTTTGGGTTTTGACCTTAGGGAACCTAAGACAAAGTTTTTTTTAGGGGGGGGGGGCCTTAAACCTTGGTCTTATTTTTGTCATAACAGGAGAAACAAAGGTTGCGACATATAATATCTTTCGATATTTCACATGTACTGAAAAATACATACACAATAACTGTCCATTCAACAATGAATAATGCCGTGTAAAATATAATTTATTTTATCAACTATTGCTTGTGTACAATATAATATAAAATAAATAGTTTAAAACTAACTGCTGATTACTGTTATTACATAGTCAAGTTTTACCAATATATCAATATATACACATTGTTTTTATATAGATGTGATATGTCTAGTGCACACTCTACCACTAGCAGGGAGACCGTTTAAAGGAGATTTTGGCTCCAAAATGTTACTCATATATTTCTAACCACCCATGTAAAATTTCATGGCTGAGTTGTGGTCCGTTTTGGAAATATATATGAATATGTGTCTAATTATGGTTACCATAATTAATTTTACACAGTAATGTATAGGCGGTTCTCAAATACAAAATTGCCCATAAAATCAAACTGATTCACCTGAAATTTGAAACTTAGACAGCTTGAGTGGTCATCTTTCATATGACACTGAAAACTAAATGTGGAAAATTCGGATAAAGCTCCTTTAATAAACCTCAACAATTGTCTGCAATTTGTGTCCCTGCACAAATCAAAGGCACTTTATCCCTTGGTACTGTTTGCCAATGAAACAACAATTTTCATTGGTTGAAAGCAAACAATTGAAAACGCTAGAATAAGAACATCCCAACTCCATGTGCTGCCTTCTGTTAAGTTATGTAAAATATAAATGCATATAGATCTCTGAAAATGCTTTCAAATCACTAGAAAGCAATTCCATGTTTATATCCCAATCATAGTGTCACATTTGACCTTGTGGTTGACTTTGTTAGACATTGTAAGATAATTTTCCTAGCATATAGTTGCAGAGGGGAGCTCATGGAGTTGGGATGTTCTTGTATTGGCTGTTTAAATATAGCAACTATGTACTATAACAAGTATCTAACAATAGTAGAAGTATTCATTTTGACAAATCCAATGAAAATTAAAGTGAGAAAGATGTTGCACTCACAATTAGTAACGTTTCATCAACTTTCAATTGACTTCTTCAGACTGGCCAGTCTGAAGAAGTCAACTGAAAGTTGATAAAACGCTATTTTTACCAACAATCCAGACGAACCTTTTCAAAGTATCTAACAATGTCTAAACAAGTCAACTACAAGGTCAAATGTGACAATGTGATTAGGACATTGACATGGAAATGCTATTTTAGTGATGTGAAAATTTTTTCAGAAATTTGTATGCATTTATATTGTATGAACATAATTTACAAAAGGGAGCTATTGGAGTTGGGATGTTCTTATTCTGGCGTATTCAACTGTTACTTTTGTAGCCAATTAAAATCAAGGTTTGAAAAGCTGCATCAAATTGGCTGCTGTAACTAGCTTTGGATTCAAAATATGTTATCTCCTTTAACCCTCGTCCACCCAAGGTATTTCCTACTACACCGTCACCTAAGAAAGGCACTTTGAAGGTTACCATATTCCATCAATGCTTTCCATCTCTTCCTGCCCCCCCCCCCCCCCCCCCCATCCAATAGGATTTTTGATGCAGTAATCGGTTTTCAATATTAATCTCTCATTATATTGAGAACATCAAAAACAAGAGATAGGGTCAAAAAATAGTCGGCCTCCAAACAAATTTTCACTACCAAACATTTGGTCGTGATGTCAAAATGACGAGCGACTCCAAACAAAATAACTTCAACACCGAGTTCAGACCAAATAAAATTTCGCACTAGATTGCACATGTTATTGAATTGCCATATACATTGGGCCAAATGTTTGTTACCCGTTCATATTTTAAATTCGATGGCAAATATTTGGTGACATCACGACCAAATGTTTGGTATATAGGAAAAATTTTGTTTGGAGGCCGAGTATGATTTCGCCCATAGGGCCAAATTATAGTTCTTTTTGAGCAATGTTAAGCTACCAAATATTGTGTGTAACAAGTCTTTGTTATCTTATAATCTAGTAATATAAATTCCAATGCATCTTCTAATCAATAACGGATAATTGGTATTGTAAATCACCAAACATTTTCATTTACCAATGTTTGGTAAACAAAGACTTGTTATACAATATATTTGGTAGCTCAAAAAGACTATAATTTGGCCCATACTCCTCTTTTGTATCTTGTAGTTCAGTATTGATTTTGAGAATATTTTATGGAATTAAAAAAAACCTCAAAATGAGCAAAGCAGTTGTCAGTTTACATATAAAAAACACAAGAAACCAAAAAAAAAATAACAATTAAATAAAAAAAAAAGTTTCATATGAAGTGCCCCTGTCATCCGTGAGGTTTTATTTTTTGGCTTAATGGGTTTGTTTTTGATAGATATATTAAATTAATACCATCCTGATGATTTGGTGTCAAGATGCTTACTTTTTCTGTTATGGTCAGGCCAAAAAAAAATTAAATTGTTATGTTGCCCTCGGCGACCGACCCTATTCAAAAATTTAAAAAAAATATTAGGGTTGGGAAAGCACCCAATTTTGCTCAGATTGGGTGGGTTTTTTTTGAGAAATAGTGGAAAATGCACCCAAATTTGGTACTTATGGTGCTTTTTTAAAAAAATATATTTTCTGACCGACCGACTCAATTTTTCAGAAATCCACTTGAGGGCAACACAACAATTAATTTGTTTTGGCCTCAATGGTTGAATCTGTGGAGAAAGTGTCTTCGCCTCACGCCCACACTTCGCATTCGCCGCTAGGGCACCTCTAAGTCACTGGAGAGGTATGATACTGGTTCTATTTCATTTTAGTCTGTTTTTACTCAAAACCATTTTTGATCAAAATTGTATAGTATTGCTTTAAAATATATTCTAGTATTGCTTTAAAACTTTGAAGAATTAAAATCACATGCATATCTCTCACATTGTCTATTAGTCACTCATGTTGTGAACTGAAAGGTTGCCAGTATACCAGTACTGCAGTATACATTCAACTTGCAAGCCAGGGTTCTCACGTAGAAATGGTTCTTAGATATAATGCCTAAAACAAGAAATATTTGCGGAAAGAAAATTTCAGAATCTGGGGTTTTGGGCGGCATTTTAATTTCACTAATTGCATCACCACGCCATTGAAATCATTGTACATTATTAATATTAGC
>JXSR01S073877.1:48653-58670 GCA_000969725.1 Ophiothrix spiculata | reverse complement strand
GAATGCTTTCAGGTATACTCAACTAGATATGGAATTAGTTTTATTTTATCCAATTCAATTTTGGCAATGTATGTGTTTGAAATACAGAAAAATTATGTGATTGTCCTTCCGTTACCGTGAAAATGCCCTACTATATTTTTGTTGATTAAGTTTGACTGCGTACTGCATCATTTAAATCAAGCGTGACACACACGGCTGTCAGCATTTCACAAGTATTGGAATTATACCAATCACACGCTGTAAATACCTGCGTAAATAAGTTGACTTTCACAAAATCCAGGCCTAGGGTAGCAACAAGCATCAGCTCTAAAAACCTCAAGAATAGAAAAACTTAATTCTTCAAATTACTGTAGCTTTCAATTACTATATAATAGCATATTCCAATTCAGGACATCTTCAAAAGAATGTTTGTGTTCATTTCATCTGGCATATAACCTTCAACAAGATCCAATCTAAATATATAATTTTCACTTTCACTCAGGATTTTGTGACAGAAGAAACATACGACGTTCTTAAGATTGGAAGAGGAGACAACATCCTGGATGAGAACTCTGTCATGCTTGAAGCCTCTGGTCCTAACCGTCCTCCAGCCATAACCATGGACGGTAGTGTCTTCTGGATGACCTTTAACACGGATGCTGATAAGACTGAGAGGGGCTTCTCTGTGTATCTGACTGATGAAGGATATGCACGTAAGTTGACTATTTTAATTCAATGAGAGTTTTTGAAACTGTAGTTGACTTATGAGTGATTAAATATAATTGACTTTGGTAAGGGCTTTGTTACATGACAACAAATACAGGGTCAATGTATGCCTAACATACTGAACATAAGCCTACCAGATACCACTGTATGGATAATGAAATTAGCATATGAGGGGTGCTCTGGCAAAATGAGAGGAAAGTCGCAAATTTCAAAATTCTCTATAATCTCAGCTTTTGAACGATATATGATATATGTCACACATTCTCTCTCCATTCTTCATTTAGAGATCAAAATCCAAAGCAGTCCATCGAAAATATTGCAATAAAAATAGTTGCATATCAATTTCAAAGATATTGATTACTATAATAGCAACATGCAACCAATTACCCGTGAATAATTGCACTTCCTGGCAAAGTTGACCTTCAAGACTGTAGGTACAGGTAAACGCCTATGTATGAATTCGTTTATGTTAAAAAATGAAATTTGACCTTTTTGCCCTATTTTTACTTTAGATGCCATTTATTCAAAATGTAGATTTGCGACTTTCCTCTTATTTTGCCAGCGCAGCCCACATATGCCTAAGGGACACCACCATATGGCTTAAGAATTAAAGATTCTTCTAAGAATCATAAACATAATAACATGCATTTATATTGTTTTCACATTTATAACTAACATCAAATCTATACCCCTGAAATTAAGATCATCATTCATTCATTCAGTTTTATTTTTCCATAAAATCATATACAAAAACAATAGCAATATTTAAAAAGACATTTAAAAACACAGATGTTATGGAGGACGTGATCTAAAGGCCAGAGGTAATCACAACCCTGAACTCAAAGAAACACACTTAAATAAACAGAAATGAAGACAAAAACAAGTAACCTACACAAAATAATTTTGCTCCAAACAAGATATTATTGATAATTAGATAAAAGTTGACTGCAGAAGTGTTTTATCAATTTTGAATTTTTAATATGGTGATCAATATGTTTCCAAAGTATAGGACCGCAATTTTTGATAAATTGATCTGAAAAGACTTTTTTGTTTCTAGTTAGAGTAAACTCATTTCAATTTCTTGTGTAATATTCATGTGAATCGCTATTTTTGGAGAAAAAACATTTGAAAATATCTGGAAGTTGATTTTGAGAGTACCTGAACATGAAAACGCCAACTTCAAGTTTGAAGGTATCATAAACATTAAGAATCTTTATATGTTTAAATGTTCATTTCTTAAATTGTACCAGACATCTTCCTTATTCAAAACCCTCATCACTCGTAATTCCTTCTATGCACAATATTTAAACATAATAGCATGTATTTTTATTTTATTTTGTTTTTGTTTCAGCTATTGATCCATGTGCTGCCATGCCATGCTTGAATAATGGGATATGCCAGCCAACTGACTCAGGTCTGTTGCAGTGTCTCTGTACGGGTGATTGGCAAGGACCTAATTGTGAAATTCCTACTGGTAAGTGATGACTTGGTACAGTAGCAGAGATTAAAATCCTTAATGATTGTGGAAGAGATACTATCATTTTCATGTGGAGATCAAAATTTACTAAATCTTGTCCTGCTGAACATTCAAAATTTTGATAACAACTTTTACACCAAAGGCAAACTCAATGGAATGTTGAACTAGTTTACCTACACTTATTATGACCCTCTTTATACTTTTCCAGTTAACAATGTAACACCATGATCAATTTTATTTTTCAGCTCAAAATCCATGCGGTAATAACCCATGTCATAACGGAGCACCATGCACCAATCTGAATAACATGTATATCTGTACCTGCCCTAGTGGATGGTCTGGAACCGACTGTGATCAAGGTGAGTTTGTTTGTTTGTCTGTAATAACCCATGTCATAACGGAGCACTGTGCACCAATCTGAATAACATGTATATCTGTACCTGCCCTAGTGGATGGTCTGGAACTGACTGCGATCAAGGTGAGTAGGGTGTTTATTTGTTTGTTTGTTTCTGTGGTTTTTTTTCTGTGTTTGTTTGTTTGCTGATTGATAAAAAGTGATCTGTTTTTAAAACTGATTATATGCATCTTGTGAACAACCACAATTTATTGAACAAAATGATTAATAACAATCCTTAAAACTTTTCAAAGAGTTAAAGGATTCCTGCTATCCTTAGGTGTAAACCACTGTCCCATCTTTTTTTCAGAAACTGATGAGTGTGCCTCGTCACCGTGCCAAAATGGAGCAACATGTGTTGATAACATCAACATGTATACATGTCTTTGTGCTGCAGGATTCTCGGGCAGCTCATGCGAAATAGGTGAGTACGTAGTTATACCTTTCACAACAAAATTTTTAAATTTCAGGGGATATTAAAAAATCTTTAGTTTGGATTGTTTGATGTGTTCAATAGTCAATCTTGATACATTGATTAATTATTTATAGAATGATTGATTATTTGATTAAAGTAATACTTCATCAGACAATGATTAACGATTGTTGATTGGTTTATTGATTATATCGTTTTGCTTATTTTTCCTTACAGCCCCTAATCCAGTACCATGCAATTATGACCCATGCATTAACCCAGGAACCGAGAGATGTGAATACAGATCACATGAATATATCTGCCATTGTCAGCCCGGCTTTGTAGGAGATTATTGTGAGACAGGTAAGATACAGGGGGTAGCATGTAATTATGACCCATGCATTAACCCTGGAACCGAGAGATGTGAATATTGATCACATGAATATATCTGTCATTGTCAGCCGGGCTATGTTGGAGATTATTGCGAGACAGGTAAGATCCAGGGGGTACCATGCAATTATGACCCATGCATCAACCCCGGAACCGAGAGATGTGAATATTGATCACATGAATATATCTGTCATTGTCAGCCGGGCTATGTAGGAGATTATTGCGAGACAGGTAAGATCCAGGGGGTAGCATGTAATTATGACCCATGCATTAACCCAGGAACCGAAAGATATGAATATAGATCACATGAATATATCTGTCATTGTCAGCCCGGCTATGTAGGAGATTACTGTGAGACAGGTAAGATCCAGGGGGTAGCATGCAATTATGACCCATGCATTAACCCAGGAACCGAAAGATATGAATATAGATCACATGAATATATCTGCCATTGTCAGCCCGGCTATGTAGGAGATTACTGTGAGACAGGTAAGATCCAGGGGGTAGCATGCAAATATGACCCATGCATCAACCTGGAACCGAAAGATGTGAATACAGATCACATGAATATATCTGCCATTGTCAGCTGGCTATGTAGGAGATTATTTTGAGACAGGTAAACAAGAATTAATTGATTTCAGAAAAGCGAGAAGAAATGGTAGGATCAGCCATTTTTGTGGGAAAATTACTTAGGCATGAGTCCATTGCAAAATATAGAAAGGAAAGTGTCAAAACAGCTACTTTTAGCCACAACATATCTTTAGACATGGGTAATGGTTTCAGACCTTTAACCTCATACCCCTGTCAACTTATAATTTTAGTATTCCCCTCCCTCCGCATTAATTTTTTTTCTGTTAATTGACACTCTCATGGTAACAAGACAGAGGGCAGCGGTATGCTCTCACAGAAAAATCCAGATATACAGCTGTATATCTGGACTGAGCCACTCAGATGCATAAAAGTTTTTTTGAAGGTTATCATCTTTTTTCCCACAGAAATCTTTCATTTGTTTCAATTTCATATTGTATTTGTGATTCTCTCATTTTGTTTTCTTCAGATGCTGATCCTTGCTCAAGAACTGCTCTATGTCGTAACGGTGCTACCTGCGTCAACGGACCTGACGACGGCACTCATAGCTGTCTGTGCCCTTCAGGGTTCATTGGTACCAACTGTGATATTCCAGGTATGCTCACTACTTTTACCCAAGTACTTCAGAAAGTTTTGGATGCGCTTTAGAGTGAGATAACGAAGGTTTTGTACACCGTATTGGTGTATCTCCAAAATCTATGTATTTGGCAAGATTTTTTTACCTATTTAAAATTTACTTAACGTTATGATGGAATAGACTCGCCAGGTATACACTGTGTATGCAGCGCCCCATGAAGGAGCATTCGCACAGGGGACCCACGGCTTTACGTGACTGTCCGACCACGGAGCAAGTAGAGGAAAGGTTCTTGCCCAAGGAAACAAGGAGACGAAAACCTCCCGGCACGGTTGCTCAACCCCACAATCTCTGTATTACGAGACATGTGCTCTAACCGCTCGGCCACGCTCCCCTCTTTTGATATACTGTTCAGCTTTGCTCTAGTTTTATATATTGAACATTCTGAGTAACAAGCATTGTAGCAAAAACCCACATTACATTGTCAAATTTGCCCAGGTAGGAATTTAATCTATTGTACATTTTTTCGAACGTTTTATGAACATTTTTGTGAAAGCAAATACTTTCAACAAACTTGACACCAGCCCTGAAAATATCTTTTGCAAATATGCAACACACAGGGATGATGGTTGAGAAAAATCCTGCTTAATAACTTAATACCATGACAATATGTTCTCTTGATCAATTATTTTTTATGTTACAAAGAAAAAAACCATTTTGACTTTTAATGCCTTAAAATCTGACACAATTTTCATTTTTCTGTGCTTTTTTTTTTCCAGAAACCAATGAGTGTGGCAGTCTGAACCCATGCGTTAACGGTGCCACGTGTGTACGGAGCGGTAGTAATCTGACGTGTGTCTGTCTTCCAGGTTTCTCAGGCAATCTCTGTCAAACAAGTATGTATTGGACTTTTCTGTTATCTTATTTTAACTGTGCTACCAAGATAAGATTAAGACTTGATTTTATTAAATTTTACTGGCTGTGATCTTAATTAGTTATTTCATATACGCTTGCTTCAGTTTGATCCACTAGGCCTACATAGTTGGAACTGTCATTTGTTCCATGCTTATGCAAAACATGTACTTAAACCAATATTATAAGGTTCAATCAACTTAGGGGCGGCTTCAAAACTCAACCGGCGGTTGTCTGCTGGTTCTGGGCGGTTCGACTGGAATAAACAATACTAGCCAACTGCCCAGAACCGGCAGACATCCGCCGGTTGAGTTTTGAAGCCGCCCCTTAGTGCCTTCATCACACATTGGTAGATATTGACACCCAAAACAATATGGCTTAAAGTTCTATTCATTTCCTTTTATATGGCCATTTGTTAAATTATGTGAGGCGTTTGTATGGGAAAGTGCATGTGTGCATTTCATACATTCTCTTAAAGGCAAAACAAGTTCAGAGAAAAACATGCATGGATGCCCTTTGGTCAGTAAATAAATATGACATACTTATAGAGGATAGCTTCATCAGTGTCTAGCATTGCTTTCCATGAGGGTCCTCTGTCAGATGGTCAAGATTTATTTACTAGTTTTAGATGCAGGAGGAAAACGGGAGCACCAGGAGGATAACCTGCTGAAGCAAGTTTTGGACTGGCAACCAATTGCGCAAACAGCGCCAAGACCGGGGATCGAACCCACATCAGTCCTGGACTCATTAGTGCAAAGCGAGGGAATTACCGCTGCGCTACCTGCTTCCCCAAATGATTGTTCATTTTTGAACCAAATCTGATTGCTTTAAATATCCTGGGTACCTAATGTTTATACTACTTTTCTTTTTTAGATGACAATGAATGTACAGAGATGTCTTGCAATCAGAATGGTGTCTGTGTGGACCAGATATTCTCCTATGTATGCAACTGTTTCTCTGGATACGAGGGTCCAAATTGTGAAACAGGTAAGAAATAAGATCACTATTTAAGGTTTCGTAGATTGTTACATAATTTCATTGCTAGCCCTATCCTTTTATATCACAAAAAAGAAGTGGAGAGACATTTAAGTTGAATAGAAGCTCCCAGCATAGTATACACAAACTTAGCTATAGACCATTCATATAATAGACATACGCCGTAAAAATCATACTTGGCCTCCTTCTGAGTTCCGATTCCCCGTCCAATTCTGTGGATTTACCCCATCAACGGTGGGAGTATGTCAATTATAGAATTGGTCTATATAGATGCAGCATTAAATTTTGTTCTTTTACTCCTGGGATTTTGCTAAGTGTTTAATATAATTATTACAAATTTTGATACCTGATGTATTTGTGTGCAGGTTAAGAAAACTATAGAGACTGTCCCCCTTCTAGCTTTAACAAATATATGACAATCTCAAGCCCCTTAATGCTAGCTCTGATTAAGCCATCTATTTCTGCCGGCTTAGCCTGAGCAAAGTCCACTATACTTTAATCAACACCAAATAGGCGGGCCTCTTTACATCATGAATTGATACAGATAAGGGCGTGCGTAGCTGGACAGAGCATAACTGAGGAGGTTAAGATAATCTTGCTCAGATGGTACATGTCTCTTTGAGCCAAGAACAAAGTGTGTTACAATTTGGTGACCATGCTTAAACTCATGTTTTTAAGGATGCCTACCAGCAGATCATGCGCAAGGACATAAATTACTTTTGATTTGATTTGATTTAACTGCAGGAGACGCAGTACAGGTTGCACATGTGACTGGCGCATCAGTATCTTCGGCACGCGTGTAACTTGGATTATGTTTACTTGCGGATGAAGAAAAGCCTCATAATTCCCGCCTATTTGGTCTTGATCAAAGTATTATACAGGATCTCTGGATTGGGTCAGATTAAATGCTGTCAGCTTAGCACCTGGATGAGGAAATGACAAGTTCTCTTATTCCCTGTAAAAATGATTCAGACTAATGATGCAATGTAATGTTGTGGCCCTTGGGGTTGTTCATTGTAACTTCTTTCATGTAACCGTCAAAAATGAATGCATAAAATGAAGATTCTGTATGTTTTCTCATTTCTTTTCATTTTTTTCCTCATCCTTTGTTTTCCCAGACATCGATGAATGTGCTAGTAATCCTTGCAATGGTAATGGTGACTGTATACAAGGCATCAACTCTTTTACTTGCACAAATTGTGCCTTAGGAAACTCCGGCCCATTCTGTGCCCCAGGTAAGTCATGATTAGCTAATGTCAATGAATGTGCTAGTAACCCCTGTAACAGTAATGGTGATTGTATACAAGGCATCAACTCTTTTACATGCACAAATTGTGCCTTAGGAAACTCAGGCCCATTCTGTGCCCCAGGTAAGTCATGATTAGCTAATGTCAATGAATGTGCTAGTAATCCTTGTAACAGTAATGGCGATTGTATACAAGGCATCAACTCTTTTACATGCACAAATTGTGCCTTAGGAAACTCAGGCCCATTCTGTGCCCCAGGTAAGTCATGATTAGCTAATGTCAATGAATGTGCTAGTAACCCCTGTAACAGTAATGGCGATTGTATACAAGGCATCAACTCTTTTACTTGCACAAATTGTGCCATAGGAAACTCAGGCCCATTCTGTGCCCCAGGTAAGTCATGATTGGCTAATGTCAATGAATGTGCTAGTAATCCCTGTAACAGTAATGGCGATTGTATATAAGGCATCAACTCTTTTACTTGCACAAATTGTGCCTTAGGAAACTCAGGCCCATTCTGTGCCCCAGGTAAGTCATGATTAGCTAATGTCAATGAATGTGCTAGTAATCCCTGTAACAGTAATGGCGATTGTATACAAGGCATCAACTCTTTTACTTGCACAAATTGTGCCTTAGGAAACTCAGGCCCATTCTGTGCCCCAGTTAAGTCATGATTGGCTAATGTCAATGAATGTGCTAGTAACCCCTGTAACAGTAATGGCGATTGTATACAAGGCATCAACTCTTTTACTTGCACAAAATGTGCCTTAGGAAACTCAGGCCCATTCTGTGTCCCAGTTAAGTCATGTTGAATTGAACTGGTACATGTTTAATCATACTTCATTCAGAAAGAACAAATATAATTGGTCAAATTTTGGAGGAATAAGTGACGGTTTCATATTACCAGGATCATCGTTTAGTATGTATCATATTTTTAAGGGGCCAGTTTTTTAAAGGGGGTTGGGCAATATAAACAATATTTGGGATAAAGTTATGTGGTTAAAACTTGGACAAAATTGCCCATAATGCAAAAGTATTCCAGGAAAATACTACAGCAAAATTGAACACTTATTTCAGGATTTTGCTTGTATAAAGTTTTCTAGCTTAATGTTGCAGAGAAATCCTTATTGTCAGAATAAATTTACAGTTTTATGTAGCAAATTATCCACAAGTAATTTTACCGATATACATTTTATTTCAGATGAGCAGACTACCAGTGGGCCTAACACATATACTTTCAGAGGGGATCCAATAGGCTTAAATCCCTGGATTGTTATGTTGATATGTCTACTCTTATTATTTGTATTATTCCTCGTCTTGATGTTACTTGTTAGAGGGCGCTCTGAAAAGTAAGTATTTCTAGAATATGTTCTGTATTTTAGGTAGCAAATTGATGAATATTCATTTTAACATTGGGGTTGTAGTAAAACAATATGTGTGCAAAGCAAAGCTCCCTTTTTCCATATTTCTCATGCCACCTTACCCATATCTCCAAATTTCTGTAATTTTCTGAATTATTGTTGTCACAATTTGTATTTTATATATCTTGACCTGTATGGTGATTCTATATTTAATGGTTAGGTTGTTAAAATAAATCAAGTACTGCAACTTATAACTGGTTTCAGATCGGCTTTGTCTTGTGTAACTTCAGAAAACAACATTGTCTTTGCAATTCAACATTTTTGCAATTTACTTGAAGGGGCAATTCATGATCCACTTTTCACCCTCAAGGTCACCTTTATCAAAATTGAGTTTTTTAGCTTATATGAATCGTCGTCTGGTATATGTTACGATCCCCAAACCATTCTTTCATATGTGCTTGCATTTTTGAGAAAAGTGAGAAAATGTGTCATTTTCTAATTATTGTCGGGGCCCCGACAGTAATTACAACACAGTAGCCTATGGGGATTTTCAAAATGCTGAAAAGCATGTTACTTGGAAACGAATGGTCGGAATCAAGTGAAATTTTCAGTATATATTTATAACATACTCTCTTTATTATTTAGCTAGAAAACAAGTGAGGTTTTTGTCACATCAAAATCATGAATTGCACCTTTAAATGTAATGGATCCTGATAATTGAAAGATGTACTGACTTGAAGACCACTAGTGAAATCTATAAACTTGAGACTAAATTTAGTCAAGGAGGAACCATAGTTTTACATTTTTTCAAATATTTTTCATACATATGTTTTCTTATACTACATGTTTTCATTTAAATACATCCGTAAATTGGTGTATATTTTGAAAATATTATCTAGTAGCTCATGTATATATATTTATTGGCTTTCTAGGTTTATATTTAAATAAGTATTTAACTATT